>WSLN01000012.1:0-71081 GCA_019677355.1 Ceratobasidium sp. 370
CTTCCTCCGCCCCGTCCTCCGCCGACCGGCCCTCCGCCTACTCTTCCCCAGCCGGCCGGTCCTTCGTCGCACGCCTATGCCCAGCCGACTTACACTTCGACTCAACCTCCGATGCCTCAGCCCCAGGCACGGGTAAACGGAGGCTCAATGGGTGTGCTGCCCGCCCCGCCCAAGCCGGTCTTGACCCGCGCTCAATCTGCTGGGCCCGGTTTCGGATCAACTAGCACGGTTCCAAGGACGGACCCTCATTCGCCCCTTAGGCGGTCGTACATTGTCCCCCATTCACAACCTCAAGCCCAGCCTCTGCCCGTGCAGCAATCCCGATCTCGCTCCGGGTCCGTAGCGGGGCACAAGCGCTCCGGCTCGGGTAATGAACGTCTTGGTACGCTTTCCGAGGAGCGAGAACGCGAACGATCTGAGGGAGGGAATCAGAGCGCTTCGAGTGGGAACGAGAGTGAGTCGTGGACGGTTGTTGGCGCAGAGGCATATTCGCACCAGCAGCCCGTCACCGAAGGATATCGACCGACAAGCGCGTACCGGTCCAGAGTTGCGAGCTCTGCCAGGGAGCTCCCGCCTCTACCGGCTGATGGGTCTCCGCTCACGCCGCGTGTGCCTGGAGGTGGGAGTGGAGGGGATGTCGTGCAGCGTCCACGCGGAGATACGGGAAGCTCGGCATCATCGCGTGGGTCGGACGGCCCATCGAGTGCGGGCACGGTGTCGACCGTGCCTACCAACTTTTCGGTTGCGGCCGATAAGATGGGTGCGCAGGTTGCCAGCGTACAAGCGCAGACGCCTGGGATGCTTGTGAGCCCGTCCACGGCGCAGGGGTCGATCGCACTACGCCGAAAATCGGCTCAGCCCTCGATTGGACAAGCCATGGCGTTTGAACAAGCCTTGCAATCCTCACCCCAACCTATCCAACAGCCACCTGTCGTGTCGCTTCCTCCCCCACTTCCACTCCCTGTGCCAGTTCCCGTACCAAATACTTCGCGCCTTACGGCGGATACGCTTCCAGCGGGGGCGGCCTCGCGACTTGGGATTGCGCCTGGTCGACTGCGCGCCTCGAGCCAGCCTGGTCGTAGACCGAGCGCTCCGGGCTCGACAGATGGCACCGGCCTAATCGCTGCCGCGCGCAAAGCGAGTGCGTCCCACACATCGCGTATGCTTTTTGTGCGAGGCATACCCTCACCTGTCCCACTGGGCCTCGCAATCAGCGCCGCAGGCATGTCGCCACATAACTCGAGCCCGAGCCTGGTCGTGCACGTCGTGATGCCGAGCGTGCCCGCGAGCGCGCCGATCTCCAGGACGCCAGCAAGCCCGCAGCGGCGGCCCTTCCACCTGATGGCGTGCCTGTACGCGTCGCTGACGCGTCGGTCGGGTGGGTACTTGACGCCGCGGTTGCATGTTCCGCACGAGGTGTGGTCGCAGGGTGGGGCGAAGCTCATGAATGTTGGAGAAAAAGTGCGAGTTGTAGATGCGCTTGTAGATCATTTGATTGGTGTGCGGGAGGTGAGCGATGGGTTCTTTGGTGGGCGACGGGGTGGGGAGGAGTGGTTGAGGCGGTTGGAGGAGTGGGGGCGGGTGTGTGAGAGCTTGGTTGGAGAGCATGGGAAGAAGTTGGGTGTTGGAGAGGGTGTGACAGGCAAGAAGAGTAGCGGGGTGACTGGAAAGCTCTTGAGAGGGTTTGATAGGATCACCAATGGCAAGAGGTGGGCGATTTTGTGATATTGGGAGGAGGGATACTGATTTGAGTGTCGCAGCGTGGATTCTCATACTAATTATACGGACGGTTTAAAGAGACTCTTTTCTCAGGCTGAGCTGTTTGGTATGTTCTCTGGTCATTCTTGCTGTTATAATCTAACAGCTCCAACAATTTAGACGAACACATCCGCGCACTTCATGATCCCTCCCACCCCGTCTATAACCAACTTTCCAACCACGTGCGCAAACAGATTGAGCAACGCATGGCCAACGCAAGTGAATTCTTCGCGACGGTTGTTTTGACATTTGTCGTACGCGATCTGGGTCTACTGATGGACAAGTTTGTGAAGAAGACGGAGCGGTGGTTGGAGGAATAGAAGACTATACTTTTGTGTATATCTCCTCTGGGCCATTTTTGGAGGCGTCATCATCTTGGTCGGCATGGTTATTTTCGCTAGTCTACTCGGTGCTCTTAAGTTGTACTTGTTTCTCTTTCTTCAATTTTCTTTTGATTAAGTATCCCCTGGTTTTATGAGTGCGGTCATATATTTGTTTTGAGTGAACAATTGCATGTTATTTTTCCTTATAGATGATTGAGGGCCGCTCAGTTGAGAATTGCAAACCTTCGTTGCAGGTGCGAGTGGCGTGTACATATGTTTGTAATAGGTGGCGACGGCCATTAATGTATTAGATTGTCTAGTCAAGCCACCAAATGACAGCGACCATGGACAAGGCCAGGATGATTTTGAAAGAAACCTTTAAATTCGACGACTTTCGTCTCGCTCAGGAAAAGGTAGTCTCGTTTCAGTCCGGCTAAATACATCGACTCATGGTTGACTCTACAGGCGATCGAGCGGCTCGTGGTTCACAACAAGAGTGCGCTCGTTTTGTTTCCGACCGCCGGTGGGAAGAGGTAACTGTTTTCTAGGGGGAAAGGCACGAAAACTCACGGAAAGTCGCCGTATATAGTTTGTGCTATCAAATCCCCGCGCTATGTTTCGAGCGCGGGATCACTCTTGTTATCAGCCCGTTGATATCGCTCATGCGAGACCAAGTCGATGCATTGCTCAGACGAAAGGTCAAGGCTGCAAGCTGGGACAGGTCATTATCTTTAACTCACAACAGGCTAGGTGTGGACTGACTGGTGTGTATTAGCTCGTTGACGACAGAACAAGCTCGTGCTGTCAAGGATGGTGTGTTGAAAGGAGACTTGAAGATGCTTTATGTTGCGCCTGAAAAGTATGTTCGTCATTCCTGGTTTCGATTAAAGTTGTTTTGATTATTTCGTGGTTTAGGTTGAATAACGAGGGGTTTGTACAACTGATGTCTCAAGTCGAGTATGTTATATCATATCTTGGTCCCTTTCGTTTTATTTACGCCCTCTCCCTTAGAATCAGCCTCCTCGCCGTGGACGAGTCGCACTGCATCTCTCAGGTCAGTTGGTACATACATCGCCAACTTCCATCAAACCTAATCTTTACTTTATCAAGTGGGGTGCGGCTTTCAGACCCGAATACTTGAAGATCGCGCGCTTCGCGGAAGAGTTCAACGTGCCGCGCGTGTTGTGCCTGACGGCAACAGCCACGAACCAGGTTGCAGAGGACATTTGCGATTCGTTCCACATCGACAAGGATGAAGGGGTTTTCAAGACACCCGTATATCGTCCGAATCTGACATTTAGAGTCAAGGTGGGTCTACAAGGCTTTAGAAAGAGGCGCCAGTTGACCCCCTCGTGTATTGGCTCAGACCGCTGTTAACTTGGACGACAAGATTAACCAGCTCGTTCCGATGCTGCAAAACAGAAATGGACCGGTTGTAATATACGTGTAAGTTGCAGACGAACCCCGTGCGCATCTTGCGCACCACTTAGCTACTTCTCAGAACCTTGCAAGCGCACACTGAAGAATGTCGTCGCAAGCTTGCGGAAAAAGGACTTTCTTCTCGGATTTATCATGCTGGAGTTCCCTCGGAGATACGTACTCAAGTGCAAGACTGGTTCATGAATTCCGCCGACGGTATCGTTGTTTGTACAATCGCGTTCGGTATGGGTATCGACAAGGCCGATTTGCGACAGGTAGGTTGCACTTCTTAGTCACAGACATGTGCTCACCCGAATTTTAGGTTATACATCTGTACATGCCAAAGACGCTCGAGAACTACAGGTTAGTGGTGCACACTGCGCCAAGGGGAGAATGTTCAAATTCGAACAACTTCTAGCCAGGAAGTTGGACGTGCTGGGCGTGATGGAAAACCTTCCAGCTGTACCATGTTTTTGTGCGCGGAGGACATCCCGATTCTTGGTAAGGCTATGGTGGTGCACATGGTTCTGTCAAAGCTCACAGCTGATGGATTGCAGAAAACTTTGCCCGAGGTGATACCGTAAGCCAGACCAGCCTTCAGCTTTGGCTGGACACGGGCGTCTTTGGAACTCCGCTTGCTCCTGATGGCGCATTGGAAGCGAACCACTATACACAAAGCAGAACGTGAGTTTATAAGCTGGCCGAAGCCCGGAACAACGTTGACGAACAAGCCTGCTTTGCGCGGTAGCTTTGATATCCGAGTAAGCCCTCACTCTGTGAGTGATGATCGCTCACTGACAACTGTGAGCTAGGCCACGACCCTACTGAATCTTTATGCGCAACTCGAGCTCAAGTTTGGACTTATCCGGGCAATTACTCCGTACTATCAGGTGTACGATTACACTCTTCGCGGGTCGGACTTGTGGGCACAAGCCGACAAAACCACCAAGGCAGCCAAAATAGTGTTACAATACGCTCGCCTCAAGGGGCAGGGGTTTACGGCAAGTAGTTTCCGTCACCTACTTTCCTCTCCTCCTGACTTCGGGGGGCGTAGATTGACGTCTCGGCGGCCGCGACTGCTTCTGGGATTCCTCGTATTGACCTAGCCAAGGCCATTCAGGGTTGGGAGCTATCCGGCGCGGTTGAAGTCAAGGCGTCACAAGTTCGACAAGTAAGCGCGATGAGGTGTTGTATAGCTGAGGAACTGATAGGAGTCTTGCAGCGTTACCGAGTGCTCAAGGAGCTTCCGACAGGAAAACCCGACCTGATCGCTGCGCTGGCGAGGCAGCTACATGAGGGCCAGTTGGCGGCTGAAAATGAAGTGAGCTGTCCAAGTACACGCGCCTGGATCAGATCCTGACAATCACGACATAGTCAATTGAGAAGATTCAACAAGTTCTGGCGTTTGCTACCGGAGACGAGTGTGCGTCCTTCCTTGCCGGGCTCTTGTCATGATTTGACCCAACACTTAGGCCTCGCACATTCGCTTGCGCTTTACTTTGGGAGCGAAAAAGCCGTACCTGGCGGAGCCTGCGGTACGTGCACTCAATGCACAACTGGTGAAGGCATCCAGTTCAACCCCAACTATACACATACTGTGGACCATTCGATGCTCCGCTCCATACTGGATGTGTGCCGAGATCGCGATGACCCACGTACGATCGCGCGCTTTGCGATTGGGATTACCTCCCCGCGCCTCACTGCAGCCAAGCTAACATCTCACCCGCTTTTCGGCAAGATGGTTGGGACTAACTACGACTTGCTACTTGAGGCGATCGACGCCGAATGCGCTGCGGCTGGGTACGAGGTTGCGCCACCAGACCCGTCCAACTTTTCCCCTCCCAAAAGGACAGCGTCAAGGTCTTCAAGCACGTCTAAGCCCAAGCGTGGCAGCGCATCGTCGAGTCGGGGGCGTTCATCCTCTGGAAGCTCCCAAAAAAGCCCTTACTCACCGTATGGCGACCATTCACGAGGGCGTGGGCGTGGTGGGTACAGAGGTGGTCGCTCTTACTAATGTCGTATTGTGTTATTTATGTGTGCGTATTGTAACATCTGCACAATCATGATATCTTGTGTTTTGCTACCGCACAAGCGCGAGATCAACATTTCTCGTCAACAATTGAACTGACTAGAAACACATTCCATAAAAGTATTACAATAAACATTCCGCAAGTGTACACCGCTAGACAAGACATTCATACTTCAAACCTAATGACCGCGCAGCGCAGCGCACGGTTTGAGGTGAGATCTAAACTTCCCTAGGGGAATAGCACAACCAAGGAAACAAACGTATTATTTGAAACACCATAAAAGGGGTAAAACTCATGTTCGGTAGATTCGTTGTCTCATTTATTTATTCCTGTACAACGCAGCTTGATGAACAGTCTTTCAAGAATCAAGTGGATGCCCACTTACAATAGCTCGGCTAGCCCCGACCCACCGCCATACACGCGTGTCGTCCCCAGCTACTTCCTCTACATTCGCCCTTACGTTGGCGTTCCCTTCTACGATCTTCGCCACTTGGTTCCACAGCCTCACTCGCTCGCGGATGCTGTGTTCGTCCTGTAAGATCATATCACGGAGGTGCAACGACGAGATGTACGTGTGGGGGGATCGGACGGGGTCCGTATGGTGCGCAATTTCCTGATTCCTGACCAGATCGAGTGCAACGCCTGCAAGATCGGCGACACGACGGGACTCGCGGCGTTTCGAGGCGATTTTAGATCGTGCCCAAATAGCACTCAAAACAATACCAATAAGGGCTAGGAGAAAGGGAGTTAGGAGGGGATGTGTGTAAAGTCAGGGAGCTTACTGTAAAAGTGCGTTTGCCACTCATTCCATGCGTCGCGCGCACCAACTTTGACGCGGCATGTCGCGTTCATGGTGGCCCGCTTGGAAGCAACCCATTCGACACCACTACAATGCTCTACGTCAGTCTCTGTCAAACCCAATGCTTATAAGACGTACTTGGAATCGGTACTGCGCTCGACCCAGCCGTATTTCTCCAATTCCTCCAGTGCGTTGTCAAAGATACTCCTAAAGTCTTCCTTGTACGTCGTGGATCGCTACTCTCGAGTATTAGATTAGCGGGTGGACTTGACGATCACATTCCAAATTCGTACCTGGATATTACTTAAAACTAGCTCCAGCAGCTCCTCTACTCGAATCCCGAACTTCCTCGGCATACCTCCATCTGCCTCTTTGCCATCCGTGCTCACCCCCGCACAGATGCGTTCGCCCCTGACGTTATCAAGGAAGCCAGACATCCCTTTTGCTACACCAGTCACCTTGCGCTTCCGGGCATCATCCTCGACGCATTGTGGCGGGAAAGCAATTGCGCCGAACCCAGGTAGACCGCTCGCTAATTCGCGTAGCCCAGGGACGACGGAGAGAGGATGTGGCTTGAGAATGTACGTAGGAACACAGGTGATCCCATGTGGTGGAGAACAAATAGCGTGCTCAGGGCAAGGCGTGCAGGTCGATGGACGGGGCAGAGGCACTAAAGGTAGGGGTGTGCACTCCCCACCCAAGAGGCCACCAATAACCTCCTGCCCGCCCGCAACAGGGGCCTCTGTGCCAGGCTCGAGTAAACCAACTTGATTTAGGGCAAAGTTGACATAGAGGCGCTCAGCGCACTCGTGTCTTGCAGCACGTGCCGCTTTGTACTCGATCAGGATCGAATTGGTATCCCTGCCAGTATCGCACCATCCGATACTTGAGCTTTCGGCTTTGTAGTTGGCCACCGTTGCGAAGAACAGCGAGAGTGAGAGTCCAATGAGAGTCGACAGCCAGGCTGGGAAAATCGGTGGAGGACGAACATCGCTACGGCGAACAAGAGCCCTCCCAGCCGCAGCATCTTCACCAATTGCGGCGATCCGCTTTGCAACCGCTGCGTCGTATTCCGCAGGCTCGTCCACTGTCTCGTATGATTGGTCCACCTCTGCTGTTTCAGACAAGACGCTCTTTTCAACTTCGTCCAGGACGGCTTCTTCCTCCGCAACTTCGGGTGTACGGGTTGGAGCGGCAATCTGATTCGTTGGCTTTTGAGTCTCTTCCTCTTCCTCTTCTTCGCTGCTCTCCGCAGCGTCCACGATGGCCGAGGCCTCGGCCGCAACAATTGACTTGCGAATCTGGCTTGCAGGAGGATTAAATGCACGTAGCCCGCCAGTTGGAACATTGATTGTTCTAGGCAAACGTGGCGTGAACGTCGAAGAGGTAGGAACATCCTGGAACGTCTGCGGTTCAATAACTGGATCTGGGAGTGGTTCAGGATCAGGCGACCGCGTGGTGGGTCGAGCTTGAGGAGGGGCGGAGAGCGAGGTGCGCTTGCTCACACGCCGGGTGACAGGAGGCGGCCCCGCGCGAGATTTGGGCTGGCGACGAGCTGGTGAAGGACGAGCGGGAGACGAATCCTCGGCGCCAGATTGGAAGACGTTGTTATCCTCCCAAGCGCTATCGTTATTGTCTGAAAGCTGTATATAGTTCAAGGTCAGATACGTTCATAAATATCAAGTATGATGCATACCCCGGCCGATCGGCGACGCTCTCGAGCTGAAGAACCCTTGGTACGGGAAGTCTTGCGTGGTGGACGATCCTCGCTCTTATCTCGCACGGGTTCAGACTCGCTCTCTTCGGCTAGGGCGGGTTCTGCGGGAGCTTGATGCTGGAACCTCGAACTCGAGCGTGACATGGTAGGCCCAGCGGATGAGCGTCGGCGCTTCACGACAGGAGCAGGCTACGGGACGACAGGGGGTCGGTTAACACGTGGTAGGCGGAAACGAGGTAGCTATAATATAACGTACTTCTGGTGGTACCACATCGGGTGGTTGTTGAGATGAGCGACGGGTAGACCGGCGGACAGGCACAGGCTACATGGTGGCGGGTTAGTGGTAGGGTAAGGCGGAGATCAGTGACGACATACCTCTGGGGGCTGAACGGCCCTGCCAGTATGTCCATCAAATATCCCTTCGTGGCTTGGTTTCTTGCGCTCGCGAATTTGCCTCTCCCTTAACAGCTCGGCACTACGGGGCTTGATCTCGGCATTGAATACGTCGACAAGCTTGCCCTTGGTATGTGGCGAGGGATACTTGACGCCATGATAAGTGAGGACAGATAGTAGATGAGGGATGGTAAGCGTCGAGGGCTCAAAGTCGGGTTGAAGATAATCGCCTCGATTGATGACTTCAGACGCGCTGAGACGCGACATGTTTGGAGTCGTGGTGGTTGAACAAAACAGAAGGCGCAGTGTCACGTGCGGAAGATAACATGCATTGCAAATATTTTCAGCTCCTAGTTGTACAGCGGCGCTGAGAGTCCTTTTGGACCGAACCACTCTCCCTTGACCATTCGGTTGAAATACACCCACGGGAAGAAGTCCTGCACAGATGTAAGTATTAAAAGAAAATATTTAAAAATCTAACTTGCCTTTTTCAAGTGGTAGAATACTTTCCGGGGCTTGATTTGGTCAATGCCAAAGAGCTCTGCAAACGTCTCCTTGGGTTTCAAACCATATACAAACTCGGCCAGCATAAGTTGATCGTAACCGGTCAGGAGCTATTAGGCGTTAGCCAGGATCCGTAGGCACATATCCTTGCGTAACATACCGGGCACGAGGTATACCCATCGTAAGTAGCCTTCCCAACTTTACCAGTATTCACCACTTGGTACAGGTTCTCAGTCAACACAGGGGCTTGCGCGGTGATCGCAGCTGCAGTTTTGCTTGTCGGTAGGCTCGAGCAGTCACCGAGAGCAAACACGTTGCTATATGCAGGGTTTTTGTGCTGGAGAGTGGCATCATTCACGTCCACCCATCCTGTAGCATCTGCGAGGGCTGACGCCTTGATGGTGGCCAAGGGTCCCATGGGAGGCGTGACATGAAGCAGCGAGTAGCTTTCCTCCTGTGCAGAAAAGGTTTGGACCCGCCTATTAAAGGTGTCTATGTGAACGTACAACTGTATTACCGTCTGGAGTCCTGAACGTCGCTTTTTGCGCCTGGGTGTCGATCGCAACCAGATTGTGACCAAACTTGCCACCTACACCACGAGATTGACGTAGTTCGTTAAGAGCATCGGAATACCTGGGAATACAGGTGTCAGGTGCAAGTGAGAAATTAGCCGGATAGCATATCACTTACTTTTTGACAGAGAACATGGTTGGCATCCCGGTGATAAAGTCTATCTCGATTTGCTCTTCTCGTTTCGTCCTTTGGTACCTGTCCCAGGCCATCCACATAACCTTTTGAGGAGCTGTTACAATTTTAGTATCCCAGCTCTCCAGCTTATTAAACCAGCTAACCTCCAGCACATTTAATGACACCCGCAGGCTGGGTGAAAATGGCTCGCCCTTCCCGGAGTGCATCGATGTCTCTCCATGCCTTGTCGCACGTATCCCATGAATAGATCGATGATACGCCTGACCTAGGATCTGCCAACGCCTTTTCTAGTCCTTGGATCCCGCTCCAGTTGATCTGCAGACCGGCAGCAACGACAAGCGTGTCGTATGTAAGAGTCTCGCCGGAAGCAGTTGTAACACTGTTGCTGTCAGGTGAGAATTTCGAGACATTGGATGGGTGATGTGTGATGTGAGGTGGGATGAGAGATGCAAGTGGGCGACGCAGTTCATGTTTATCTTTCAAGCCAGATCCAACAAGCGTCCTATCACCGTCAAGAATCTTAGATGGATCTAGGCAGATACACATCAGATCAGGGTACTCACCAACCAGGCTGATAATGATGCCATTCGGCTCCGTCCACAACAGCTACATCCCCGTCTCCCAGTGCTTGCCCGCCCTTCTTGAACCGATTATATATCTGGTTCGCTACGGCCAGCCCACCGGATCCAGCACCAACGACCAAAACTTTATGATGGGCCTTGGCAGCGGCGGTAGACGCAAAGCGACGGGTAATGTTCATTTTATATTTCGGAAAAAAAAACAAGAGTGGGACAGGAGAAACCTGGAGAATCAGGCGTTGACGACGAGAAGCTCGAGGGGTAGAACCACAGAATTCAGCAACCCAGGCCCGAAGGTAGCCCGAACGATAGGAGGTTATATACCTAGCTTAATCAACACCAAGCCCGACCAGCCGACGATATATAACTGTGGGTACCGAGCACGCCATCGTCACCTATACGAATTGAATTTGCAATGAGTTGTGGTCATCAGTTACTCACGTGATCGCGTGGCTCCCCCGTCCCTTCCAGTTCTACCATGGGCCCACGATTGCAAGAGCCGCACCAGGATGTCGATGATGGCCAGGAGCTTGTGTGAGTTAAATTTGCCACTAGATTCGTTGGTACGTTCTTATTTTCCGCACAGAAATATTATGCGTGAAGCCGCAGCGGCGATTGATGCGACAGACAGTCTTCAGATAGTGCTAGAGATCCAGGAAATCATGAAAAAGAAAGAGGCGCGGTGGAGTGCAGAGTACGACGAGGTCAAGAACGAGTTGCGGGGTATGTGTCTTGATGTTACGGCTCGGGCATCACCAACATCATGCTAGCTGTCACACAGGCGCACCAATCCGCACGGGTTGCCTCACTTCGACCTCCCAACGTACTTAGCGAAGAGCAGCAAGCACGCAAGCTTTCATCTCTTAATGAGGCTCAGTTTAAGGTCGTCAAGGCAATCAATGACGCTGAGGGAGTGTTGACTTGTACGTTCGTCCTGCATCCAACTCAATCGAGGAGGATATTATAAACTAACCTGTCTCGGTAGCTCGCCAGAACGAGCGAGTGCGCGCGCGGGGTGAGCTGAGTTCGTGGGAGGCTAAGGATGTAGATAAAGAAGTCGCGAACGGGTTAGACACATATGCGTGAGTCGGTTGAGCGAACCAGAATTGTTCAAAATACCGATCCACTCTGCAGGCTGAGAATTCGCCTGTCTAAGGAACTCGGATTTGAACCAGTAGTAGACAAGGCTACTGGAAAGATTACCAAGGTGATCGTTAGTACGTACATCCCAGCCGCAAAAATCACACTTGCGTGCTGATTCGTCACGCAGGAAACGATGACTCTACCGACATGGACGTAATCGAGCTCGCAGGCTTGTCCGAGTTTGAGGCTGCTAACTTGCTTTGGAAGAAAGCCACCACGGTGGACAAGGCAACAAGCTGAGGATTTTCTAGGCTATTTATTGATACATTTGTGCTGTCCTTGACCCACGTGCTGGAATATGTAATTTTTATTATTATGAATGCTTCTTATATACCCACTATGGGTTCTTGCCTCGTCCTAGAGCTTATCCACAGCCCACAACCCATCACCGATATATGCGCCAACCTCAACCGCAGTTCCCTTGCTGAGCTTCTTGATCTCCTCTGTGCCCAGCTTCATGATACCCACCCCAACAGCATGTTCCTTGCCCTCACATTGTATCGCGACTGGTGCACCAGCAGGTAGCTCTGCATCTTTCTCAGGAAGTTTTCCACCCTTGGACGTAAACCCGGGAACCATCATGTGAGCGCCACCAAGGAGGTAGGGTATCGCGCCACGATCGATTTGGACATGAGGGAGGAGGTTAGGGACTAGATAAATGGCCTCGGTTAGACACCACTTCGTGGATAGAAAGGGGTGACTTGCACTTGTGGAGTAGCTTGACGGTAGGAAAGTAAGGCCCATCAAAGTGCTGGAAGAAAAGAGGCTCGCCGTGCAACGCAAGGATTGATACATGCTCTCTGCTGATCGGCCGGGTGAGTAGTTCGTGTAATACGTGCGATAGTAGAAGCCAGTTATATACCATTTAACCAACGTTATGCCTTCTTTCTTGGGCCAGATATATTCAAGCAAAGCTCCATCATCCGCCGCTAGCGCCGGCATTTGAGCGAGGAGCGTCGTACGAATGCCTCGTTGTACCGAGGACTTGATGAGCGCATTGGAAGCGATGTCAGTCGAAGGAGAGAACCTGATGGACGTGAATGTTGTATACACGTATGCACTTCCGGTGGCTCACTTTTTGAACATATGAATGGTAAAGTCAGGAACTGACTTGCGGTTACTGAACCAGAAGCAGCTTTGATTGCGGATCGCTCACGTGACCGGCTTCAATCACCAAGGAAGGATGAAACGATAGCGACGCGCTCGGCACTTGTTATACAAGCTCGCCTTTGCCATTCTGCCGCCTGGTGCCCCCTTTTCTCTCGACTCTCACAGGCTGCGCCTGACGCTCAACTCGTCTGCTTAGCTGGTCTAGGTCCTTTTAATACTTGTTCCGCATTTTCTTTCATTTTCACGATATCATGAGTTTGAGTACTCGCAGGCCCCCTGGTGGTCTCCCCAGCTCTGTTCGCGTCCCACGTTCTTCGTCCAGCGCACGCGACCGGGAGCCCTTGCCTCGTACTCGAGATGATTCCCATCCACCTTCGTCCAGCGACAACAGGTTCCGCTCCCAGCGCAGTCGCTCAGTTCCTCGAAAGGAGTCTGATGATCCCCATCGCCCTGGCCGCGCGTACGACGCTCCCCCGGTGCCTTCCACTTCATCGCGTCATTCGGTGCAGTCCAGCACGAGCTCATCCAGTAGTGGTGGAAGTTCAGCAATGTCTGCAGCGTCGACGGCTCCATCTTCTCTTTGGGATTATGTTGGGCGGAAGGGAAATCCAGCAAACTCATCTAATGAAAAGGGAGAACGGATACCATCCCCCGGACTAGCAGATACACACACCGGTATGTAGAGTGCAGTGGACATAGGTAGAATTGATATCCAAACCAGCTGCTCTTGTAGACAACGGTAATACCCTTTGGTCCCGCGTCACTGCCGCAGCCGGTGGTCTGAGCATTAATGTTGGGAAAGCATGGGAAGCCAAAGACGACCTTCCAGAACGTACGCGCCGTTTCAAACACCCCGTTGTTCCTCGACTCATTGTACGACTTGGTTTCTAGCCGACACGCCACCTGGTCACGACTCGCGTGTTACCGTTGCACTCAAGAAGCATTATATTAAACAAGTGGCCGACCCGCGACAGCTCCCGGCTTGGCTCTTTAGCGATACCGAGCGACAAATTGGAAGAAGTACAAGGAGAGCGGATCCTCCTAGCCACGCTACTACCGACGAACCTATATACGCAGCTCCCGATCCACCCCGCTTACGAGCTAGACATGATGACGCGTACTCCCAACCTCGAGTTGCCCCAACAAGGGAACGCACGTGGACTGCGATACACGACGAGGAGCACAAGGGTCCAACCCGGGCGGCTACGCGTTTGAGAGCTATGAGGGACGCGCGGCGTGGACCAGTGGTTGAGCGAGAGGTGTATGCGCCTGCTGTCGCTGTATCGGGGCCCGAACCTGAGCCGGTTGTGGCAGTTCCGCCGCCCCGACCTCGTGTAGGTTTGCCGAGCCGTCCTACTCGCCCCAGGCGGGAGTAGCTGGACACACTAGGGCATCGGATTCTCGTGTATATCTTCGTTTTATTTATTTAAATTTACGGCGTGTTTGAGCTCCAAAAGTTGAGCCAAGGACACCCGGGTCATGAATATGTTTGCTTGTGATAGGTCATGTGGCTGTGCCATGCCTATGTCGTGTCCTATCACATCACGACCACGACCACGTCTGCACACTTGCATCCTCAGAGACCAGCAACTGGAGCAAAGAATAGCATAAAAGGTTCCACTTGGTTTTAATGTCACTCAAAACGGTACGCATTATGACCTAGCTCGGCTCACCACTCCAAACTAACCGCCTCGCACTTCATAGGGCGTCCCAGACACTCTTCAAAAGATCCAAACCAAGGCTCTCCAGAATCTCCTCAACTTAACATCTTCACCCAATTCCCAATCTCAGGCCGCCCAGATATCACGACCGGGAACGCCGGCATTGCAAAACCAAGTAGCTGCGCCGGTATGGAAAGTGCTTGTGCTTGACGAACAGTCCAAGGATGTCCTTGCCACGGTATTGAGGGTGCAGGATTTGCGAGACTCTGGAGTAACTCTACATGTGTGAGTCTATCATGCTACAGCATCTGAGCATACGCTAATTATCGAGTGCGTAACGCCAGGCAACTACATTCTCATCGTCCACCCCTCTCCGATGTGCCTGCTATTTACCTTGTCGCGCCTACCCTTGTGAACATCCAACGAATTGCTGAAGACCTGTCTCAAAACCTCTACGAATCAAGTCACATTTCATTCACTTCGCCTCTTCCACGTGCTATTCTCGAAGAGTTCGCCGCACTTGTCGCTAGAGATGGAACTTCTGAGCTTGTTGCACAGGTCTTGGATCAGTACTTGGACTTCTTGGTCCCTTCGCCGAGCTTGTTCTCGCTGTTACCTGCAAAGGCCAAAACACAGGGAGATGGAGATGGGGCGAGCGCTGCCAAAGGGAATTCCTATGCGTTGCTGAATTCTCCCAAGGCGACAGAAGAAGACATCGAGGCCGAGGTAGACAGGATTGCAAACGGCCTGTTCTCCGTGATTGTTACGCTTGGTGAGCCTTGGCTGTCTCGCTGCATTTCTTTGCCGCTGAGGCTAGTTTATGACAGGCCAAGTCCCGTATATTCGCTGCCCACGAGGTAACGCTGCCGAGATGATCGCGCGAAAACTCGAGTCCAAAATTAGGGACCATCTGCATGGTTCTTCGACGGCACGCTCGAGTGGGGGGCCTGGGTTGTTCTCCCAATCAGAGGGATCTGGGTTGGGCGGACTTTCAAGACCAGGTATACACCTTTCAACCATCTTCTGATTGCCATTAGACTGATGTTTTGCGCTACAGTATTGATTCTTTGGGATAGGAACCTCGATCTGGTGCCAATGCTTTCTCACTCTTGGACCTATCAAGCACTGGTGCACGACGTCATGGATATGAGGCTGAGCAGGGTTACCATGTCAGTAAGTTGTTGCAGTCTTTCGCTTGGCAAAATCGATCCTGATTATGAACAGACAACAGAAGGGGGGAGGACACAGAAAAAGACATACGATCTTGACCAAAAAGATTTCTTCTGGGCGAAGAACGCAGCAAACCCATTCCCTCAGGTTGCAGAGGATATTGATACGGAGCTCAGTCGGTATGCGCACGCTACCAGCGTTTTTCAGGAGGTTCTAAAATTACATGCAGGTATAAGCAAGACGCCGCTGAGATTACCCGGTCGACCGGGATTAGCGACGTAAACGACGTGGGCCAGATGTATGTCCTTGAAGTCTTGTTCGCCCTACAGGCATACTAACACATATCTAGGGACCTGTCGAGCAATGCTAAACACCTCAAGACCGCTATCACGGCACTACCGGAGCTCACTGCGCGAAAGCAGACGCTGGATACCCACATGAACATTGCTACTGCATTGTTGACTGCGATCAAATCACGCACACTTGATGAGCTCTTCCAGGCTGAAGAGGCCGCGGCGAAGCAGGTGTGTACATCTATAGTGTGACTCTTTATTTGAAGTACCTGACCCGAATTTTCAGACAACACCAATGATCCTTGAAGTGCTTCGCGGGAAGCCAGACACTGGAGCACCCTCCCCTGAGGACAAACTCCGATTGGTTCTCATTTACTTCTTATCGGCACCACAAATTTCGAAAGAGGACATGGCGGAACTCGAGAAAGAGCTGAAAGCAGCTGGCGCAGACACTATAGTGCTGGACTATGTGAAAAAGTGCGTTGAAAAGTCTATAGAAATACCATCTATCCATGCTTATAGTGTCACAGAGTCCGAGACATCAGTCGAATGACTACCCTGGCTGCACCTGTAGCTGCCTCCACCCAAGGCGGCGAGCTCTTCCGCGGGTTTAGCGCACTGGGCAATCGCCTGACTGACCGCCTGAAAGAGGGTGGATTCGACAACCTACTCTCTGGCGTCAAAAACTTCCTCCCAGCATCCAAAGACCTGGCGCTCACCCGAGTGGTTGAAGCGATCATGGACCCAGCCGTCGCATCCAACCAGGCACTCCAAGACACAGACGACTACCTTTTCCTTGACCCACGCGCTCCACGGCAACAAAGTGGTAAAGCTAAGCGAATGGGTCACGCCGAAGCTGTTGTATTCGTGGTGGGCGGCGGAGGGTACGTGGAATATACGAACTTGCAGGAATGGGCAGGAAGGCAAGCGAGTAATGCGGTTGGCGTGCCTGGAAAGAGGGTTGTCTATGGGAGCACGGAGATTGTGAATCCAGAAAATTTTATGAAGGTGCTTTCGGTGCTCGGGGCAGAAACTGTGTAGGCAAATCAGCGAGCGTGTACTGCTGGGTTCTTGCATGTCTCGTTAGAATATAATAGCTGCCTAGTAATAAGTATACAGATTAAGTCATCATAAGTACATTTTTCATGACTGTCGTACAACACCTCCAGCACGAATCATGTCCAGGAAACTATTCTTATCTAGATTGGTAGCTGAATATCAAGTCAGATTAAATAAGAGGCCGTAGATAGGTCGTGAATAGCTTACATGCGTCTTTTTTGCTACCGGCGACTTCTAGCTTTTTACTTTTTCCGGGATTTTTTCCGATTTCGTGGGGTTTGGGAGCCGGTAGGGTAGGTTTGCCTGTCCCACGAAGCTTTTTGGCGTCTTCCACTGATGCTGCAGATGCAGACTGGGTTTGTTGGATTGCATTAAACAGGTGTACAACTGGATGGTAGGTTTATTAGTAGCAGAGTATGTCGGAGCGAGAGTCGACTTACCCCCGCGCTGGGCAACCTTTCTCAAAGACCTCTCGTCCTCATTATTCCAACCTTCAATGACATCCTTCATGTGCCCCTTTTCCTCTCGCTCTTTTCTTTCCACCTCGAGCACCCGCTTGGCCTTGAGCTCCAGTTTGTCTTCGTTTTTTCTTCGCGACAGGCTCGGTTTCAGCGCAAGCGGCATCCCAGCCTGCGAGCCACCTGGCACAGAGGTTGCGAGCAGCGATTCGAGGGCCTGACCAAACGGTGTTGGAGAGGTAGCGCGGCGCTTTCGTTCTAAGCATACAATACGTTAGGCAACAAGCGAGCCAGATACCTGCTCGACTTACTCGAAGTCTTTTTTGACTTGGCATTTTGGGCACGGTTAATCTCTGTCTCCGTATCCGTAGAACTGCTACTGCTAGCCACACTCTCATCCCTCTCAGACGACCCTGCCCCAACTTCGTCCATCATAAATTCCTCTGCGGAAGACGATTCATCGACTGAGTTTCGAGATGGTTGAGGGTTCGGGGGCTCGTTGCGTGCGCGCTTCGCTGTCGGTGCCATTTCCGGAGCCGTATGAAGGTCAAGTGTGAGCTCTGTAAATTACATTTCCAATCGAGTAAGCGCCGGGCTCTTAGACGACAGGAATTTGAGGACAACTTTACCGAGGCTCGTGGATGCATTATGTGCATCGCATGCCCATCGTCGCCCGCCGCCTCTTTGCGACATCTCGTGGCTCTAATTCTAGTAATAAACGCTCCAAAGCGTCTAAATCTGCGTTTGCCGACCGGTTTGGGCTACACGACAAACAATCGCCGCATCCTCAGTCTTCGTTTCCTACTTGGCCGGGTGCTCTGCTATCCCAGCCAGCACTGTCGTCCCCCAACTATGCTCTTCGGCGACCTCCTCCTAATCTGCTTACGCCTCTTAACGACGGGAAAGAAGAGGATCGGTCGGAGAAAGCGTCAGGCTCGCATGCTTTCAAAGAACGATGGACAGGAGAACTGTTCTCGGACGTTATCGGCAATGTCTCTGAACTGGTCAAAACGTCTTCCTTCGAGGCGAAACTCGCGATACAGCCAGCGATGGAGACTCGGAGACAACAGCTACTTGCGGCCAAAAGTGAGCTCGACTGTGATTGATTTGGCCACAAGTTAACACTGTATCAAGACAATATCCACCGCTTCAAGGTGCTGCCACCGCCGGCTCAACACACGTTTGACCAAGAGGACCCTGCGCCCTTGGGGGTCACTTCGCAGAACACAAGCAATTCAAGCACAAAACCCGATTCCTCATCCGGCTCCCCAAAGACAATTTCGCGCACCATACGACCTCTCCCCACTTCTCCATCGGGACACCGCATGCTCTCGACGTTTCCTGTTGAAACTTTCTCCTCCTGCGCTCCATTTACGACTGCACCACCCCCCATCGTTACGGACGGTTGGCCTGGTACTCAACGCCTGCCTCCCGCAGAACCCCTCGTTAACAACTCTCTCTGGCGAGAATGTCTGGTCTGGATGTTAGATCGTACCACAGACAGTCACTTTCAGCCACCATATTTAACTAGCAGTGTTTTTCGCCGTCTCTACTGTGTGTGTTCCAACGCCCTTTGACTCTGCCCCAGATTAAATTAACCCTCCCGACAGTAACCCCCCAGCATTTTATGTATTCAAACAGAGTTTTGTTCTTGTTACACCCAGCTATCTACCCTTCTCCACTATTGGCTCGCGGATACTCAACGCGGCGTTGGTCTAGATGTGAGTTTGTATCTAGTCCAATTGCTTCCAGCGAGACAGACTCATACGGCGACCTTTAACCAACCTTAGCTCGAAGTCCCGCTCCAGTACAAACTCCACGCTCGCCCCCATCTTCAGAGACCCCCACTCTCCCCTCTCCATCAGCTCCCGCCGATTCAAGAGCTCCCTGTGTACTTGTTCCGGCACCAACCACTCCCATCGAGCTCTGTAATGCCATGAGTCATCTCATTCAATCAACAACCCCGCCCCTCCAAATTCCTCGTCTCATCTCTACCCACTCCCAATATCCCACCTTGCATACCACCATCTCGTTCAACATCCTTCTGGCGTATGCCGTCCGTGTCGCACCTAACTATTTTCGCCCGATCCTTGCTCAAATGCGTACAAGCGGCATCACATGGGATGCGACAACTCAGAAACTGGTGGTGAGAGCGCATATACAGGCAGGCAGATGGCCTCAAGCAATCGAACTTGCCGAACAAACCTGGTTGATAGAAGGAACGTCGGGGGCAAGCACAATCCCGCTGGATGTGTTCACAGAGCTCATGCACCTTGCCCTCACGCCCAGGTCAAGCCAGGAGGACGTGGCGGCGATGGCACAGCGCTGCTGGAGGCTCTTCCCCGCACACGCCAGCGCCAGCGCGTCTCCGAGGTTGGCTTATAACGTCGTGAGGCTGTTGGTAAACCAAGGGCGTATGGATCAAGCGGTTCAGCTTACCAAACGGTTACTAGAGTCGCTCAAGTATGCTACACCAGGGACGACTCGGTACTGCCGCGCCATCCTGGGACTTGTCATCCGCCTGCCCGAACGCTCAACTCGTAGATCGGGGCCCTATCCGATTCCTCCGTTTTGCGAGCGTCTGGAACTCTTCGAGTCTCTCCTGACCCACAACCCATCGCTTGGCCTTACACCTGACGCGAGGCTGACGCGCTGCCTCCTCGAAAACCTGTTCAAGTCCCGCAACCGGGGATCAATAGCGTTGCACAGATTAGGAGAACTCCGGGCAAAGTACGGACCTGTCGTCGAGGACAGTGCTGTACGGAGATTGATTGCACGGTATGCGATGCAAGAAGGCAAGTTAGAGTTAGCGAGGGCGATGCGCGAGCGAGAAGAGCTAGCACGGGACGAACCGGTTGAGGCTTTCGCCGCATCTGCTGGGGCGGGTTCTGGTTCAAAGGAGGCACCATGGACTGGAGATGAACCTATACTTATGCAGTCCCATCTCGAGTACATCCGTAGGGTCGGCACGGAAAACGTCAAGTGGACAGAGCTCTCTCGTAATCTCAGACGAGCGGAGAAACAGAAGTCGGCAGATTCAGAAAGCACACGAACGCTACAGGAAGGAAAGGGGAAACGAGGCAAAGCCTGGTATAACTGGTTACAGAGGAAGCGGAAGCGGATGTTAAAGCGCGCCAGAAAAATAGCAAATCTTTGAGCAAGATGACTCCAACGGCGTGTGCATCAGAAACATGGGAGAAGCATTCATAGCCTCCAGAGGCGCATACATAAGCAGTTGCGTACATCTACATAGCCCAGCCTACAAACTACACTGCGTTGTTAAAACCGGAAGGAGCAAATTATACGAGAACAAAAGCGTTTTGTCAACCACAAACCAACTACGGTTGCGCCGGCCATGAGAGGTTCAAAACCCAGAGTAACAGTAAGCACCCGGCAAGCTTTCCTGGCAACCCACGCAGGTACTGTTGCACAGCACTGCCCAAGCTTGTCTTGTTCTGTTGGCCAGAGGAAGATCCATCAGCCAGCCGGTCCAACCAACGGCCGGGGGTGCCCTCGCTGCCTACCGCACCGTCCGCCCCTTGCCGCGTGTTGGAGTTCGAGCCCTGGTTGCTGACGTCCGAGGTAAGAGGGATGGATTCGGGTTGTGATATGTTGTTCGCTACAGCTGGATTCGTTGTGGGGAGAGTCTTTTTCAGGGTGCCGCAAATCCACGCTGTCAGCACTCCGGTTGCCTCTGCCACTTTATGGCTAGAGCGGAGAAACCTCAATCAAACTCGCACGGAGAATGTAGACATACAAAACTCACCTCAGCCAGATGAACATGATTGCAGTAATCACCATGTTCACCGGACGCCATGACGTCCCGGGGATAACGAGCAGAACGCCTTTAGTGTCCCCCGCCAGCCAAAAGTGATACTGCATGATAAACGTCTCGAGAGAACACGTTCCGATGAAGCCAAAGACTCGCGAATTGCACGATCGAAGGGTAACATTTGCATTGCGCAGGAGCACAAACGCGAGGACCGGGATGGCCGACACGTAGGGGTGCCAAGCGTTGTACGCAAATTTATCAGCTCTGGACAGCTCGAACCAAAAGAACCAGAGCACAGCGAGGGCGGAGCCGATAATAGCACATCGTGATACTAGGGGCCAACTCGGGTGATCGGTAACCCGTAGCTCACGGATTTTAATGAAGGCAATTGCCGTGAGCATTCCAACGTAGACGATAAACCCGTCTAGAGTAACGCGGAAGGTCCACTCGCGGGCAACCCACTCGATGCGGAACATACCGCGAAGGAAATCGAAACCCTCCGACAGGAGCCAGGTCTCGCGCATAAACCATGTGTGGAGAGACATCGAGATGGCGATCTTGGCCAACAGGAACGGCATTCGATCGTTATACTTGGAACCAATGAACATGGTGAAGTATATGATCAGGTACCACCAAGAAACGAGGGGCGCAAAGTAGTAGCTGATGTAGTCTAATGGATACATTGTCAGCAAGAGACCAGCCCATTTGAAAATACTTGCCTGTGTTCATCGTGTAGGCCAGTGCGATAGTTAAAAGGTTCAGGCGCACCAAGATCTGAGCAACCCGCGCGAACCCGAAATCCGCTTTTTTGAGGTAAAACGAAGCATGGCCATAGCCTGTCATGAACAGGTATGCGGCAACCAAAACACGGATTGGGTTGTATATACCCGACACCTTTGATGCGCCAAAGTAATGGTAGATGAGGATCGCAACTAGAGGTAAAGCAATTTCAAGACGCGAAGAATAAATACAAATCGAAAGAATCACTTACGTTGCATCCAACCCTTCCACTCGTCGGTCTGTTCTCTGTTGAGGAAGCCTAGATCTTTGTCCGCTCGTTTCATTGTGGCCAACCCTGCAACAAGCGCTAGCAAAGAAAGACCACCAAATGCCCAGGGGTCAAATTGTTTCTGCTCTTTCAACCAGATGCCAGTGCGGTCGGCAAAAAACAACAGCGCGGCGGCGACACCAAATATAAACATGGGCATAACGGCTTCTTCACTTGGGAAGAAAGGGGCCAACGATCCAGAAGCTAAAGGATGAACCGTTAGTTCTATACCTCGACCTTCCATTACTCACATACTGTTACGTTTTGCTATGGCCCTTCCCAGCGGTCCCCAAGAAACTAGAACCAAGATCACCATGATCTCGAGGAATGGAGGAGTAGGGTAACTTCGACAACACGTTTTGTCAAGCGGGAAATGTTTGGGCAGTATGTCGTTGCAGCGCAGGTTTAGAAGCAAGTTGGCTTGCGCCTTGAGAACGGAAGCCGAGAAATGGATGCCGTCACTAGTTTGAGAGTCATCCAACATCAAGTTGAACGCGATCGGTAGACTAACAGGCACCTTGCGCTTCGAGGGCTTTGAAGGGACAACATATTCCGACGAGAATGAGAATGACGGGGGCGGGGGAGTGACACGATGGACCAAGTCGGCGTTCATAGCCTCCACGTCGGACGGGTGTATAGTAGCAGAGCGCTCGGCAGAGAGCTTACTAGGCACGGGGGTTTCCACTGGCAGCCAGACAATCTGATCTGCAATGTTTTCAGCGTTTTGTGAAATAATGGAATATGACTGGTCAATCATCGCTTCCCAGGCGGCGATCCCTCCGGAATCGCGGTGCCGCAGGTACCACAAGCCAGATCCAAATACAGCCATCGCAGGCCGTTTTGCCCTGTCCTTGTCCTTGGAGCCCAAGATATTTGCTGTATCGGTTCCGTTCAAGAAGGGGTCCCAGTAAAACAATATCGAGGTGCCGCCTTTAGTACGTAGCGTAACATCCTGGTGTTTTTTGTCGTCTGATGGAGGACCGCTCGGCAAAGATGGGTCCGCAGCATGGGCAAAAGTGTAATACAGCTGGCGCGTGATCGAGTCTCCGAAAAAGACGACGCGTTGGCTCGCCAAGCAAGTAGTCACGTCGTTTGTCTTGTATGCGTGAACCATGCATCCTTTGCCAGGAATGAACAAACGCGTAAGACGTTGTTGATATGGCAGTGCGTACCTTCTGGCTGCCAGTTCCGGAACTTGTCATCTAACCATTGACCGCTGCTTAACAGTGCACCACACCGAATCGAATCCTGCCATCCTAAACTCTCGCGTTTGCTTTCGAAAATCGGCAAAAGACTCGGGGGCACCCACCAAAAAGCATAAAACGCAAAAGTCCCAAGACCACCGCGCTGGCGATTGTGGCAGCCGCAACATAGTGCGGCCAGAGTGGATTTACGACTGTGCGAGAATTTGGGGCCATTGCGGCCAAAATTGAAGTTTTAAATCTTTTCTTGGATCGTCAAGGTAGCGAGTGTTATCGGGATAAGGCCAGACAACGTTCAGGACAAGCCGGTCGCCACAAGGAACGCGAAGAAAGTCAAAACAGGGATGTGCCTCGCCCACAATACACCCAAACACCGGCAATTTGATTTTCCGCTCGTGGGCGCCAATCTCAAAAAAGTCCAGAGCCCAACCCGATCGGGTTCAAGCAGCAAGTAGATGGCTATATAACTACTACAAGCATTCACAGGATTCAGATGAGTGGTAGGTAAACAATACATGCTGGCCAAACATAGCGCAGGAAATTACGAACTAGTCCCAGTCCAATTAGTCCAGAATAAGAGAAATGAGTGTCATGCGAGTGGTGAAGATGTGCAGCGAAAAGAGCGTCCATGAGAGTCATCAGTCCATGAGTACAAAGCAGCGTAACGAGATCGCCAGCGCAGCAAAGTCCGAGTCCCAAGTCCGAAAAACAAACGAAAACAAAGCAAGCGCTCATAGAGCGCATTAGTCCGGGTGAAACGAAGAAGATAAAAAGGTTTAAAAAAGACCCCCGTCTATGCAGAACGCTTCCTTCGGCTCGACTTTTTGGTCATCTCAATCTGGCGGAGACGCTCAAGCATTACCGGGTCGAGGTCTTCGGCAATAAATTTGCACATTGTAACAGCATTTGGCTGCATAGGCTGGAGCGGACGCCAGTCGGGGCTGTGAAGAGAGAGATTGGCAGTGTCTCAAAGGGCCAAGCAAAAGGCACGTACTCGTCCTGCCATAGGTGACCGTACGCCGGCGGCGCAAAGTCCCGGCGATCCACATCAGTGTGGATAGTGAGATACTCCTCGAGATTGACGAAACCCCTCTTGGTCATGAGGTCAGTCCAGCGAGCAGCAACGAGCGAACTCGAGCTCTGGAAGGTGTTCCACACGTGACGAGGCTAATTGGCCACGGTAAAGTTTCAGTCAAAGTTTGATAATCAAGCGCATTTACTCACAGTCGGGATGGGTTCCGTAGGATGCTCGGCGTTGTACTTTTCACGCTCGGCCAACATACGCGGTATCATTTCGCCCAGGGCCACTACCGCCTTGTCGTCGATGTCGTTACTATCGAATGCAAGCGAGGTGTTCTGATCAAAGATATTAGATAGCACACAGCCCGAAAGGACGAGCTAGCTCACAAGTAGTAATGTGCCCGCTAAATCATTCAAACGCGATCAGCGGGACGGTCACATCGTCAATATTGAGGGTCCGAGCACTCACTGCGCATATCCCAGTCGGTCAAATATATCGAGATCACGGTAGCACCTTCGACGTTAAAGTCAAGCGTACGACGCATGTGAGGGGCAAGAACCAAAGAGGGATCGCTGGATTCTTCAGAGGGGCTTCGCGTTGGGGTCGGAGTCGAAGTTTGCTTTTCGCGCCGGGAGCGAAGACGTTGCCAGACAAGGGTGATGTATCGATGGTGGGGTCGATTCTCATCAAACTTGTGGTCCAAGGTCTTCTCTAGGGGATAGCCTCGCTCTAGAATACTCGCCAAGTCAGCATACGTGCGCGAATTCTCGTCGTTGTCATGCTCCAGGAACTGATGGGCCGCATTCAGTTTGGTCCAGCGTCAAGCCACGAAACGTAAGTTTACCTCTGGAATGCCGAGTTTGCCCAAAACTCGGTCTTCCCAAAGTTTCCGGCATTGCCCAAAGACTTCTTCAAACTCGGGATGGCTTTTCAGCTCGTCGACTCGCCAAGTTCCCAACTCTAGCTCTCCGCCGCTGAGCCTGAGTCAAGGTCGATCGTTAGCGAATTTCATCAGGCTAGCTGATTTACATACCTGGCGTGAGGAAGCTTGCACGTCTTGCGCCCCTTTTCGAACAGCTCTGTGAGAGAATGAGCATTCGCTTACCAGACGTGGGCATACAACGCACCTTTGCACCTCCATTTGCCAACCATGACCCGACCCGATCCACCACCGCAGTCGCTACAGCGTTGGTACCTCTGGAAGCAGGTCTTGCAGACCACCTCAACCGCAAATCCAATCATCTGCCCCTGGTCTTTCGGGATGATCCCTCCCCGACCCCGAGTTCGCCCACAGACATCGCAGACGCAGGCAAGCCGGATGTCTTCGGGCTGACGTGTACGCTTGCGACCCAATACGGTCGGTGGAGGACTAGAAGCGTGCTTGTTGCACTCGTAAACAAGCTCGTGTCGAACATCGAGCTCATCCCTGGTACCGCGTAGGAGCAAGACCCCGATGTGATCAGTGCAAACCCCGCACGAAACCTCGCGCTGGACGATGTAGCGCTTGTTCTTGCGCGCTCCGGGCCGAGCGGGAGGCAGTGTCGGACTGGAACGAGAAGGGCCAGGAACGCTAGAAATGTGCATGTCCGAGCTCGCGCTTGAACTGGTCGAAGCTTGGGGTGGCTCATGCAGCAGCGCACTCGCCTCCTCGTGTAGCGGGGGAAACGGACCGGCCTGAAGCCAGCTGTCGACATGTGCGACCGACTCGGGAGTAGACGCGTCGACCGAAGCGCCGTCATCGTCTGCTGGGCGTCGTTGCGATGGGACAGACAGGTACGGGTTGCCACCATAGTTGGGATAAGCCGGGACACCAAACGGGACAAGCGTAGGTGGTAGTTGCATGGGGTTATAGTAACCCGCCGGAACGTAGGGAATGCCCGAACTCTCTTGGCGCAACTCGGCATAGAGAGATGGATGGAACGTTTGGGAAGGTCCGGACGGCGGTGGGCCAGGATGAAAGTGAGAACCGAGTGCCGGGTTGAAAAAGTCGGCCAGATTCTGAGGAGACGAGTCTGAAAGGACGTGAGCGGCCAGAAAGCCCGGCGACACGACTCGCTCACCATACGACGGCGCTGCGTATTGACTGTTCAGATACCGCATCTCGGCTTCGCGGCGCTGATCTTCAGGAATGTACTGGCGATCATCTCGGGCCCGACTAGCGGCCTGCAACTGCTGAAGCTGGGCCTGGGACCAGTACTGTTGGGGAGGAGGAACGGCGCCGTAGGCCGAGGGGGTGAACTGGGCGCCGGAATATGAGTAGGCCGAAGGGTCTTCCACCGAGTACGGGGTCGACGGTTGCGGTGGCGTGTGGAACATGGGCGGAGAGTCGCGTCGGCCGCTGCCAGATGGTGAATCCATTCGCCGGGGGGAGGGGGTGTGACACGAACGAAGCGGGAAGGAAAAGACGATGACACAAAGGGGCTAAAGAAAGTAAACAGCAAAGGCAAAGGGTGCGGAAGAGTGATACACGACGCGACTAAGGTCTAGTTAAAATATAACACGCGAGTCCATCGCCAGCGGCCAAAGCAAAGACGGGGGGCAAAAATGCGGGATCTCACGGCGCGGACGGGCAGTATTTACGGCGACCGGAGACGGCAAGTCGGGCGCAAATATCGGTATACGGCGTCGCGAAACGAGACAGTGGAACGCCTGCGTTGCCGGAAGGTGGCACAGCACAGCCTTGTTCGCGTCCATGTGGCCATGCCGTCGCCCGAAGCCAGCTCTCCCTGCCCTGGGGAACCTTCATTTCATCGCTTGCTCGCGTTTCAGGCAGGAGTATGCCCAGGCAGGAGCATCGGCATGGCTACCGCAACCGTGTCCGCCGCTGAGGCTCGCGACGTGTTCGCTGTGCCTGAGCACAGCATTCAGGTTGGCACGTGGCTACGCGTCACTTCCTGACAAGTGTCGATCTCCCGTCTCCACTAGCATACAATCAACCACCTTTCTCGTCGGCTTTCCTGTGGAATTTCTAGTCTCGTTGCCTGGTCGTTTGCGGGTCCGACGGCGGACTTGTTTGACCTGAGTTCCGCTGTCAGGCTACTGAGCCAAGATTCCCCATTACGTTAGTCTAATCCCCGCTGATCAGCGATTACCCGATGATTAAACCCTTGTTAGCCTCCACCATGACTCACCTGTTGACTACTCGTTGCTATCTGCCACGCATTACACTTTGCTCGACGTCAGCACCATTGTCTGCCGTCTAGCCCGTGTCAGTTGGACTCGGTGGTCAACCGGAACGTCCGAGATATCCTAGGCTAGGGTGGGATGTGGCCCTAGCGTTCGAGCTTAACCCGCCCAAGCAGCCTACGCCGATGCTGTGCTGCGGCGTGTCCGTCCGAGATAATATAGCTGCAACCAGTTTCAAAAGTACAATCCAACGAGCGCTCACAACTTGCTGAACTTTGGTATGTTCAAGGCAAGGCTATGCGACTTGCAGAGCACTGCATTGTTCAGCCATCCGGGGCGAGCGGCCAGAAAATAAGCGCCGTAAAAACCGCCCCCCTATCCCTATACTTCCCGGGGCTCACACGACCCCTCGCAATTCGACCGCCAGAGCCTGGGGGAGATGCACACTGATGTCTCCCCACGCTCACAGCCTTGGCAAGCCGACTCCCTTCCGGCTGATCCCCATCCGTTTTGGGCCACAGTGGTTGCTTGCATCATGCGTGGATTCCGTTTTGCCTATATGCTCTTCCCATATTGGCGAAGCAACAAGATCCAGTTAAACTCGCCGCCCTTTGTGTCGGGTACTTCGGCCGCCTTCCGAGATGCAATGCAAGGGAGAGCGTTCACGTTCAGGCACTTCCCGATGTTAAGCCTCTGCCGCATCTTACGCTAATTCCGAGCGCATATAGACGTGAAGCAACCGGGCAAGATGTCCGAGTCATTCGATTCGCGTTGAAGCGGTTTCAGACGTGTAAGCTGGGCCAGATTATTCAAGGATAGAGGCAGAGGCTCAACTATGTCCCATACAGATGGCGTGCTTCTGGCTGCCTAGAATGCTGATGCCCCAAGCAGGTGTTTTTTTAATAGACGTTGTTCTGCCCGATTGAGGCAGGTTCTATCGATCGACGGATGGGGCAAGCCATGCAGGTGAATGATAAGGAGCCCCTTGGGGATCCCTGCATTCCCGTTCGCTCTCTGTAGAATCCTCACGGACAATAATCCGCGTGGTCTCAGCTTGGAGTGTGAATGGCACTCTTCAAATTCGAACGGGATTAAGAATCTCACGACGGAAGTTGAAACCCCTTTTCAAAAAAGAGACTGTCCCGTGTTCTCGACGGCCATACTAAAGTGTGCTGCGAGTCGTGCGAAGAAGGCGGAAAGGCCGCTAACGCAGGCACTCCAAAAGACTGAGCCAAATATGCTACGACTTTGACTTGATCGGGAGCTCTTGCAGGCAGACAGGGGACTCAACAGTCTACTCAAAATAGTTACCTCGGATTTACAAAGGGAGTGAACGAGGAGAATCGTGTCAAGGAATCAACAATAGTTGTCAGCAGGCACGTTCAGGCTCTACTCTGCAACCAGTAGCCTCGAGTGAAAAAAAAACAGCCTCTTGCCATCGCAGAGAGACTGGACGTTTGAGGAATGGCAGCTGGAGCCCAGGCCCACCAAACTTTGGCTCGTGAATGCCGGGCACCGCTGTTGTACCAATCGGCCGTCTGTCGCTCTTGAGCGACACCCGCAGCGCATTTCAGTGCCACCCCACAGCCTGTAGCTTTTGCCCAACGAGCACTGGTATCATCGTGGCAGTCGCACGGCGATTTCACAAGACGTGCCTGGGTTGGGAGGCGCGGAGCAGCAGGTAGCAGCGAGCCGTAGAGGCTGAAAGTAGGACGCCGACGGCGGTCTTGGGAGTTGCCATAGCCATCCGTGGTGGAGACTGGATCACTAAGCCTGGCTGTGAGAGCACAAGCAGATTTTTCAGCGTGATGTGCCCTTGAGTGCTTCAACGCCTCTCCTGTGCCTGGAGAATAGCCTCCCTTCCCACCATGTTTGATCCGACTAGGTTCAAGAGAACAGATGGCTAGCCAAGAGGGAATATTGGATGGCGGACGCAGTTGCCACCCGGGGCGCACTTAATTAATGGGTGCACGCCAAATGACTGAAATGAGTAACCTAATATATTGGCTTAGTTTAGCCCAGTAGTGGCAGTACAGGATAGCCGCCGTCACGTGGATCACATTGGACTATACCTATCTTTAGAGTCCAGCTGCGGATTCCAGGCTCTGCGTTGGCAAGTCTCTGAATATTCGACCACAACTACCCCCGTAGTGCGTCCCTGCTCTCTGCTCGATTCTTATTCTACCGGGATGTCCGGCTTGCCTGTGCCCTCTGTTGCTGGCGCTCAACACGGAAAAGCGCTGGGTGTGTACCAACTCGCCAAGTCCAGACGTGGCCTATCGCTACTCTTTAGTCTAGTTCTATTTACTGCGTTTTACGTTCTTGATATTGGCCCTTTACTCGGGGAGCGATGGAGCTCCTATCATGCAGCTCAAAAACACAAAATCCCCTCCTGGACGGAGTTAGGTAGTCTAACTCCTATTGAATCTGGGGCCGAAGAGCTGTCGTCGCAACCCTTGACTTCGCTAGGCCTGGAGGCGGACCGGGCATTCCACCTCGGGAGCACCTCTAAGCCGATTTACAAGGCCGAATTGGAACAATTTGTAGCGCGTGCTTTCCCCAAGTGGTTACGCAATCGGGCGCAGGCATCTATCGACCTGTACCTCGGAGATGCGGCATCGCCACTGACTCCTCCCGAGATCCCACATAGAATATATCAGACTGCGAAACGAGAGCCTGGATGGAACTGGTTGACTTCTTCTTGGCGAGGTATCGAGGGATACACCCACTTCTTCTTTGATGACGACAAGGCCAACAAGTGGGTCGGTGAGGTGTTTAACGGGACTGAGATTGGGCTTGTATGGGACATTTTAGGACCCGGTATCAAGGTAAGCATTCACAAATGATCAGGAAATCGAAGCTGACCGAAAGGGCCGAACGAAGCGGTCCGATTTACTGCGATACCTCCTTGTTATGGTAGAAGGAGGAATTTACACTGACATGTAGGTAAACTTTGTGCTGTAGGATTGGGTAGCACCTGATGTTTGCTTAGAGATACGAAAAGGTTGAAGGACATTTCCCAGTGGGGCCAAGGTGCCGACATTAGGGGAGCGGAGAGTACAGGGTTACCGAGTGTTGTTGTTGGGATTGAAGCTGATGTGTAAGCATGTTTCCTCGATTGACCAATCAAGGCTAAGAGGCAACCACAGCGGAACTCGGTCAGACTGGCACCAGGTATGTATCAGTCCTAGCTAGCTCAGATTGGCAAACCAACGAGCATAACTTGCGTATGTATAGTGGTGGCCCCGACCCCTGCAAATGGTCCAATGGACGTTTGCCGCTGCTCCTCTTCATCCTATTCTAATCGACACTGTACGACGTATACATCATGTTACTGCCGTAGTTCAGGCACATAAAAACGAAACGACGTCCGGCAAAGAAGCCAAGAAAATAGCTCATTGGGTTGGTGGAGAACTGTTGCGTGAGGACGGAACAGTTTCCATCATGGAATGGACAGGTAAGCACTCGACTTGCTCTTTCTGCTGAAACCGCACTAACATTTTGGCCAGGTCCCGGAGTGTTTACAGATTCAGTAATCCGGTATGTCGCCCCCTTGCCCAGCTTGCTTCTCAGTTTCAGCTCACGGTGGTTTGTAGGTATCTTGCATCGGAACACCGAGTAACATGGCCAACCCTGAAAAACCTGCGCAAACCTGTGCGAATTAGGGACACGGTTGTACTACCAGTCACCGGTGAGTCATCTCCACGATACCTTTTCGATATCTATTCATGGTGGCTTCTTCACTAGGATTTTCACCAGGGGTGGGGATGTTTGGTGCGGAAGAAACGAGCAGTCCGGAAGCCATGGTTCACCATCTGTTCGATGGCTCTTGGAAATCAGGCAAGTGGTTTTCACAAGTTTATCCCACTCTCCTAACACAACCACCAGGCACGAAAAATGAACGGTAGATATTGTTTAGGGTACACCCATGCTTGCTTGTGTAGAACTTCGCCATCATACGCTATCTTATTGGGACTGAGCATTGCGTTACGAGAGACTTGGAGTGATTTGAAACTTTCCCGATCTCCTGGTAAACCCTGCATTGTGTGAAGTGTATGATGTGCGAGCCAGCGGAACTTCAGGCTTGTGGCATAGCCTGGCACTGCTCAATTTTGTTTCCTTTTTCTTCGAGCGCCGAGCGGGCGGGGCAGAAGAACATTTGGCCCACACGGCGCTTGGCTTAGCACCCGGCCGCAACCCAATCTCTCCACGATATCATCACGGCCTCGCACCCAGCTGCGCATGTCACACCATCCTACCTGAACACGTTCCGTCTATCTGATCACTCGAGCCCGTCTCGACCCGCAAGTCGTACTCGTGATTCGAGGTTCTGGCCACACTCCCGCTCGCCCTCGGGGTGTCCGAGCCTTGCCGGGTACCGTGTGGTCGTGGCAACCGCGGTCTGTTACCCTATATAAATTATATATACATTCTGTGCTGGCTGCCCTATTGTGGCAACACTATTTTCAGTACTGGCGCTTGCGCAAGGTTGTTACTGTATAGCTCCAAGCCCCAGTCAACGTGACTGGGGGCACCAACAGTTACTCGGGTGCCTGGTCAATTCAACCACAACCGTGCACCGAAAAAGCTGGAAGCTCAACATTGCTTGCCACCGAAATGCCTGGACTACCCATGCCCTCTGCCGTCAGCAACCGACGCGCAAAGACATATCGGATCTATCAGGTTGCTAAATGTAAACCTGGCAGGTGCTTGGTCTTTATGTCGATCGCTATTCTAGCTCTGTATGTCTTGCATATAAGCTTTTCTGGTGCGTTACACTATAGGGATACGAATTCTTGGGCGGAACTAGCAGCCCTAGACACCTCTGAATCAGGGGGCGAGGAACCTTTAGTCGCACCTCTTACGTCTTTAGGATTAGTCGCAGATAAAGCCTTCCACCTTGGGAGCACTTCTAGGGAGAGATATAAAGCGGAGCTCGAACAATTTGTTACACGCGCATTTCCCAAGTGGCTACGAAAGCCGGCTCGTAAATCGATTCAACTGTATCTCGGGGACTCTACGGATATTACAACGCTGCCCCAAATACCGCATAAGATATACCAGACCGCAAAGCGGGAGCCTTATTGGACGGATCAACGTCTTCGCAGTTGGCAGAACATTCCGGGTTATACCTACCACTTTTTTGACGATCCAAAAGCCGATAAGTGGATTCGAGGAACATTTAGTGGAACCGAGATTGAGCTGGTGTGGGATAGATTAGGCGCTGGCATCAAGGCAAGCTGCCATATTCACTCAGTTTTACGCGCTTCCGAACCAACGGAATGTGACACAGCGGTCTGACTTTCTACGCTACTTGCTGGTCATGGCGGAGGGTGGTATTTATTCCGATTTGTGAGTGGGTTGCTGATAAGGGGACGCCGCTTGAAATTAGTTTCAGAGATACCGTAAGGTTAAAACCCATCTCAAAGTGGGGCGAAGGTGCTGATTTCAATGGGCCTGAAACCACTAACCCGCCGAGTGTGTTTGTTGGTATTGAAGCTGATGTGTAAGCTGAACACGTATTGAGACGTGCTCGCCAACTTACCATAGTCACTAGAGGGAAAAGAGCAGACTGGCATAAAGTGTGTGCAGTGGTGTTCATTTATTCGATGCCAAGGGTAACATACTGCGCGGTTTGTATAGTGGTGGCCCCGACCGCTGCAAATTGCCCAATGGACTTTTGCAGCTGCACCTCTGCATCCTATATTAATCGACACAATTCGGCGGGTACATCACATCACGGCCAAAGTCGAAATGACCAAGACGAAAGCCAAGCCCACGACCTCGAATGAAACACAGGTGGTTGGCGGGGAGCGGCTAGATGGTGATGGGGGTGTCTCAATCATGGAATGGACAGGTATGTCAACACCTGTATTATATTTAAAGCAGCAACGAATCAATATGATAGGTCCTGGCGCATTTACGGACTCGGTTATAAGGTTTGTCGCAGAGGAAAGCACAGCTTGAACACATCTAGCTTATACCGTATGCAGGTACCTTACGGCCAGGTATGGAGCTGCGTGGCCCACGCTGAAGGACCTGCGCCGGCCAGTGAGAATTAGAGACACGGTAGTTTTGCCAGTTACAGGTGCGTTGCTATTCTGATCGCTTGTGCTCGCCTAATGGTGACCTGGTCCGCTAGGGTTTTCACCGGGAGTACGCTTGTTTGGTGCTGGAGAGACAACCGATCCGGAGGCCATGGTGTACCACATGTTTGCTGGCTCTTGGAAAAAGTCAGCTTGTTGCTATTTCCAACACACGCGTCTAACCCAAGTCCTAATAGGGAGCCATAAAGATGAACAAACTATTTCCACGCAATTTTTTATATATCTTGTTCTTGGGTCCCACATAAGTGCCAAAGTCGAGCTCCATTTCACACTTGAGCGGCTTTGTAAGATAATAAGTGATGTAATCAATGCACTGCCCAGCCGTAGCGCTCTCACTTGTGATCGGTTGCGAACCTTGACAACACTTTCTTCCAACGCCAACCATGTCCAGGCAGGCTTACAATGACCCCCCAGATTATGCTCCAAGCCCCTACTTGGCCCACGAAGCGCCTACTACTCAGCCAGTAAACTTCAATGACGGGCCGAACAACCAAGCATATCACGCCTCAAAGCAGTCCCTCGGCGCGAGTACGGAGCTATCGTACCCACAGTCCAAATTCGACTCGGGAGTGAGTGCGTATGAGGATGAGGATCCGTTTGCAAGTGGTCCAGGGTTCAGAGTGAGTCATGGTTAATGGCTTGGTCGCGAAATGCCGCTTATTGTGCGGTTAGGGTGGTTTGAATGAACGGGGCGAAACACGTGCTCAGGCAGTTGCGAGTGAATATCGCGCCTCTCCGGTTCAACACAATCCTCGAGAGGGAGTAATTTCGTTCGCTTCGAGCCATACTGTTGGGGACTCTAGTCAATCGACAGACTATTATTCGAAAGACCCTTCTAAAAGGCGCAGCGTGGCCTCAAACTTGGACGCCATGACCTACATCGACGAGAACTACAATCTATATCGTTCACCTCGTACGGGCGCCACAGATCAGTTCAACGACAATGCTTCGTTGGTTGAGCACGCGGCGGCTCCAGCCGGCGCTAGCCACAGAATGAGTGACCTTGGTGAGCTGTTCCACCCACAAGTGTTGCTTTTCTTACCGGGCGAGAGCAACAGAGTATGCGGAGCCCATAACTCCTTCGCCTGATCATCCCGACAATGCGAAGAGATCCGCTCTTACCCGCCTCCTCGGCAAGGATGATGGTACTTGCTTCCCTGACAGAGTCGATCATATTTTTACGTATTTATTAGCTCGATACCCGCTTGAACAGCGCATCAATGATAAAAGGGCAGGGGCAGGGCGTCAACGACACCCGTTTGTCGTGTATCTTCTCTCAGCCGCTATGTTGGGCGTGATGATATATGAGCTTGTGCGGAACTACCAAGAACAAGGAAGCCCAATCTCGTTGAAAGTAAGTGAGCTGCACCGTGCTATGGCGTTCTGATTCGACTTATTGTGCACAGCCCTATGTCAACCCAATGCTTGGGCCATCTTCAGCTGGCCTCATTAATTTCGGTGGACGATTTGCGCCATGCATGAAGACGGTTGCTGAAGTGCCATCCAGTCTCAACCTCGGGTGTACGGATTTGTCGTATTTTAGTGATGGCTGCTGCTGATTAGGTTTGTAGGTATGAACAATACGGCCAATCCCCCAACCGAGTTATGTACCATTGAGACACTTTGTGGCTTTGGTGGATTTAAAAATCAGACACCCAATCAGTGGTTCAGGTGCGCTCTCAGCCATGACTACGGCTGCTAGCTTAACTAAAGTCATGCCAGGTTCATCACCCCGATATTCCTGCATGCCGGCATCATCCACTATGCCTTAAACATGTTCGCCCAACTCACACTATCCGCTCAGGTGAGTAATGATGACACCCTAGGCGTTCGGACGTTTGGTGATCTCCGATGCGGCACAGGTTGAACGTGAAATGGGCTCTGGGGCGTTCCTTATACTGTATTTCAGCGCAGGAATTTTCGGCAACGTTCTTGGTGGAAACTTTGCGTTGGTGGGTGTGCCAAGCGTTGGGGCGTCGGGAGCCATATTCGGGACCGTCGCGGTGATGTGGGTGGACCTGCTTGCCCACTGGAAGTTAGAGTATAGACCGTGGAGAAAGGTTTGATCCTCTTTACCTGTGATTCGATTTGCGTTCTGATTTCGAGTTAAGCTTGTAATGCTTATCGTTGACCTGATCATTGGAGTCGCACTCGGATTCGTCCCTGGTTCGTAACGTCGCGCATTTTCACTCTTGTTTGGCTAAATTTACCGACCCGTAGGGGTTGACAACTTTGCGCACCTTGGCGGTTTCGCCATGGGGCTCCTGACCGCCATAGTCCTGTACCCCGTTATTTCAACAACCAGGAGGCACAAGCTAATCATGTGGACCTGTCGTCTCGCGATGATCCCGGTTGCTGTTGTACTCTTTGTCGTTCTCATTCGTAACTTTTACACAAGCGATCCATATGCCGGTACGTACTGCTTCTTCGCGACGCGTTCGGGGTTTATGCAAACTATGTCTTCGGACAGCCTGCCAATGGTGCCGATATTTGTCTTGCATCCCGGCTAGCTGGAACAACCGGTGCCAAGGGTGGGTTCTTCGGGTGTCTTTCCTGCGCGTAGTTTCTGACCTGTCTTGTGTAGAACCGGTATCACTACGACAACGACCACCACATAGATCAGGTCGGGCACTTCACAAGCCGATTTTCCGGTATTTTCTTTCCCACGGACCGCTACGGACTGCAGTATTATGTAGCGAGCAGACATTCGTAATGCATTGCGTTAGTATCAGTAAATGCTATTTTTGTTTAAATTAACTAGGCGCTGGAACCGTGGTCGGTAGGCAGGCTGTCGATCACACCGCTAGCACCGTGTTTGAGAAATTACATATTCTTGCAGTGCTCGCCCGACCACGATGATACACGCGGTCCTGATATGTAGGTCGCACTGCCCACACAAGAGCCGCGACCTCTAACCGCGGGCCCGCAGTTAACACGCATGGAACACCGCGTCTGGCCAAGTTTTATACTCCTACGCCAGCGAACACGAAGGCCACTCTCCCCAGACGCATATTTGAGCTTGTCTCGAGCCGGCCAGCTGGACTGTGCAACTTTCTGGATGCACCCGGGCTACTGACTGATTCGGGGAGTGGTAGGGCCAGTGAGCTGCACACGGGGGGTGGCGGATGGGAATGGGAAGGCGAGGAGAGGGAGCTGCAGCGTGCGAGGGTGGTGTATAGGTTGTATGCGACACTGTACTTTGTGTTCGTGGTCGACGGTGCGGAAAGCGAACTAGGGGTGTTGGATCTGATACAGGTGAGTGGGTATGGCTGTTAGTAGAGGTGCAGAGTCGGTTGCATTGACGCATGGCTGCAATAGGTCTTTGTCGAGTCGCTTGACAGGGCATTCGAGAACGTGTGCGAGCTAGATTTGGTGTTCCATTTTGACGAGGTGCGTGAGCTCAATTATAGAGTTACCATATACTCACTCAATCCCAACTGTTCCATGTTCTGTAGGTACATCACATACTGGCGGAGTTGGTCCAAGGTGGTCTGGTGCTCGAGACCAACGTCGACGAGATCTCGCGAGGTGGTGAGTGCCGAGTCCTCGTTCTTTTTCTATGATATTCTATGGGTTACTCGGGCGATTTGGTCGAACTCGACTGTGCGTGATGCGCGCGTGCTGATGCTGCGCTGCACGGTCGATCGCTGCGCCCAAAGGGCCGATTACAGTCATTCATATGATCCTGTTACCCCGTGCCACGACCTCTGACACCTCGAACTTGGCATTGTCGATCTCTTCGTCACCGGCGGCAGATCGAGCGCAGCTTGCGGCGCAGTGCCACCGCTGCGGTCGATCCTGTTCGGAGTCATTGAGCTCCTATTACGGGTGGATCACTCGGGGGGGACGTTCATGACGCCATCAAGTCTTCGCTGCGGAAGTTCACATGGGGCATTTGGCGCTTATGGGGTGCTCCCTTTCTCATCGCTCGGCGTGCGTACGCGTCGTCCGCGTGGATTTGGTTCTTTCCAGTCCCCGTCAGGCCGATCGGGTAACACGGCGCTATTGCTGTTTCTATAGGTTCAATTACTTCAGACGTGGAACTGATAAAAATTTCTTGGTTGTGCAGTGCAAGAGCGACAGAAGGCCCAAAAGGTGTCTTATGCGGCGGACAACCCACTGGCGGTAATAGGCGGGGGTGCCGTTGGAGGACCTCGGGGCGGCGGGTTGCGTGGGATGCAGACGCCGCTGGGCTGGTTAGCGAGCAGGGCGTTCCCAACAGTTGGCACGAGATAGATGCCGAGTTGCCACGCTAGTGTGAATGTAGACTCTTGTTCATGTCAATATACGTGTTGGGGCTATGCTCCGCGCACGGGCCATGCCGCAGTCCCTAGTGTGACTGGGGTCCGATTGATAGCACCCGCCATTTTGTTCCCTCCCATCTCCCTCCCGAGTCAAACGTCTGCGGACCTCATCTGTCAGTAAGAAAGAGTGCGTCTCGCTCGGACACCGCGCAGCTCCTCCCCGACCTCTCGCAGGCCGCAGTCGTGCACCACGCGCTTACATCTTTTGCAGGTACACCTTAAAGCCACCCCGCCAGCATGTCTTCGCTAGCCAACTTTGCCTCGATCCCGCCCGACCCGGTCAACTCGAAGCCCTCGGACTTTGACTGGCTCTTCGCGAGTACCACCTCTGCCGGTATCGACACCTTGCTTGCACCGCATCCCGACGCCTTCGAACAGGAACTCGATAACCTCGGTATTGACGATAGCCTTTTCTCGTCCCTCGTCCTCCCAGACGACGACCTTGGCAACATCAACGCCTTCTTGGCCCACCGCTCGCCCCACTGTGGTCCAGGATCCGCTATCACTGTATCCAGTGATTCGTTGAGCTACTACAACGAGTTCTCCAACCACGGTCTCGAGTCTCTTTACAACGAGTCGCTCTCTGCCTACGGTGGAGCTGTCTCCGAGCACAGTCTCCTCGCCCACTCCGAGCTTGACCTCAACCTCGACGCGCTCAACCCCTTCCCCATGCCCTCGCCTCAGCGCCAATCTCGCTCTCCCACCGGCGAAATCTCGGATAATTCCTCCGCATACGGACACTCGTCGTCCAACTCGCTGTTTGATGTCCCGACCGGATACGAAAATATTAGCGCCAATGGCTTCTTCCTCCAACCTCAGGCCTCGTCCAACTATGGGCGCCGCACCCACTCTGGCCTCGTCCACCGCGACGTGCCGTCCCAGCACCTCCAGGCCCGTGCCCAGGCACACCCGTACGTCCCGGTCGACCATGCGTACGACCACGCCGGCTCGGGCAACGAGTCACCAGAGCAAAGCGACCCCCGCCGCAAGTACCCTTGCCCCCAGTGCCCGCGTTGTAAGTGACTTGCGTCTCGTCTCGGGAACCTTCTCTGATTGTCAAACGCACAGCCTTTGCTCGGCAGTTCAATCTCAAGACGCACATGGCGACCCACGACCCCAACCGCACCAAGCCCCACGTCTGCCACCACACGGGATGTGGCCGCTCCTTCTCGCGCAAGCATGACCTGGGTCGCCATCTCGTTTCAATCCACCAGGATTCCGAGCATGACAATAACGGTGCCGCTACTTCACCCAAACGCTCCAACGCCGGCTCGTCCGTCGGTGTCGGCTCGGTCAAGGTGGAGCGTGAGTGGTGCGACCAGTGCGGCCGCGGTTGGATCAAGAGCGAGCGCTCCCGCAACGCCTGCAAGTGCAACGACTCTTCGTAAATGTTTGCAGCATGCCTCATGTTCAACATACCCCTCTCTGCTTTGTACGTCTGCTTTACGCCGGCTTGCCCGGGTAGTGTATTTGTTCTTACGGACATTGTTATGCTATGTAGACACAATAAACCGCTGCCGGCGAGCTTGGCGAGTCTATCGTCATTGTCATCGTCACAATCTTTACGTCAACATCCGTGCCATGATTCGTACCGTTTTGCTTTCTGTCAGGACCCAGAGACGGTCGTGGTCGGTTCAATGTCGTCGTTCTTTGTCTCCGTTTGATCGAATATCCTGAAATAGTATCCGTTTCTATGCGACTGTCCTTGCCCTCCCCTCTCCTGTCTGTTAGCTTTTGTATTACGTCCTCTTTCGTTACTTGTTGCCAGTTGCCCAGGCAATTGCTAGTTTAATAAGTGCTGGTAATATTACTATATTTTTCGTAGTCAGAGATTGAGGAAAGCAAGATTACTGGATAGTTTTGAAAAGCACCAATGCTGTATCGCTTGTGTCGACGTGTTCTTTGTACCTGTAATCAGGTTAACACGTTGCCCAATGGCTAACCGGTATTCACCCACCCAAGATGTCTGTAAGCGGCAATTGCCCTGGGATTGCCTGCGTGTTAACTAAAATAAACAGAAAGCTCACAGTCTGGGGGCCATCTCTCACATCTAAAGGCTGTGAGCATCATAAGTTGGACTTGATACTCAGAGCTCAAGCGCTCAAGCGCATCAAAAATACGCCGGCAGACACCTAATCCTTGGAACTCCTTGGATACTTGAACCTCATAGCTAAGCCGCCGTCAATGTCGATAAACCGCAGGTCGTTGCAGCCATGACATTCACTTACATGTACATTAGAAACTCTACGACTCCGCTGTCGTTTTCCTCGACCTCGAACCGAAACATGCAAAACGCGGCGAGTTCTGATTGATCTTCGCTTTCGAGCAGAATATACCGTGATTTTTCGTCAAATAGCTCCTTTTTCTTCTTGGCCGGCCCCCATTTGAGGTATGGGTCCTTGGCTTCAATGTATCTGAGTAAGTTATTAGTACGCGTTGCATGTGGGCTGGTGCTGAAGGCCACTTACATGTCGCGCATATTTGTTTCAAACAACGACCAAACGCCATCCTTTTGAGGTGTACCTTTCAACTCCGGGCCACTGTACACTTTCCAAACCAACGCGCTGCATTTGAGATCTCTTGAGGGCCGCTCTTGAATGTTTAAGACTATACAGCCCAACATACCTTTCTCCTTCCTGGTTGACAAGTGGCGTACCGAGAAATTTGTTCAAAAACTCCTGAAGTGTACCAGAGGACTTCTAAAAAAATGTTACCTCCCGAACCGAACCGTTACTCGCGTTTATAGCACCTTGTTGGCTGACTCCGCAAGTAGCTCAGCAGCGTGCTTGGGCTTGGGCTTGGGCTTGGACCTAGACTTGGGGACATTTTTGGCTACTTTCGCCTTGGTAGAGGTTGTAGACGCTTTTCTTGTCTTGTTCCCTTTTTGTGTTCGAGAGGGAGCCATGGCAAGTCGTTGGAATGTCCCGGAACGATGCTTGTAATATGTATATCCAGGGAAACCCCACGTGACTGTGGATTTTTGGATGCGTCAGCCGTGGAGCTGTATCGGACCAACATGAATAGCGCCGTTATCTCTGTTAGTACACGACTACCACTGCCATGTAGTAGTGCAGCTATGTACCGTATGGTGAATGGATAAGAGACGATGGGAATTGTCTACGTGAACCTAAGAGGCTTGTGGTACCTAAAAACTAAACAGCTGCTACTTTCTCAACCCACGCGCACCCGATTCCGCCTATCAGTTTCCAAGTCGGATAATAGGCGCCTAGCACAGTCAAGCTACACATAGCCTCAAGCATTTCCTTCCATCTAGTCGTTCCTGTCGGGGCCCCTAGTCTATTACTCCGCGCTCCCCACGATCAACTTGATAGAGATCACACAGGGTTGCCCTCCGCACTGCACTGCGCTATAACAACTCTTTGACTAGTAGGATCATGAGCTTCACACAGCTGGTTAGCCCCCTGCGCTGAGCCATTCTGTGTGCGAGTGGGCCACGGCCGTTGGAGGCCTGTGCACGCAGTCAGTGGGTTACCGAGATGTGTCGGGCTCGAGCATCACCTTACGCTTTGAGTCGCCGAAATGTGTTCGGCCTGCGGGTCCCTTTGCGTGTTGAATCGTCAGTCCGCAGCGAGATAAGCCTATTGTCAACAGGGCAAGGCAGTGCGCTCTTCCCTGAATCCGCCGATACCAAGCGATGCTGCCGAACGCTTCACGGGACTGCGGTAAGGCGATAGACGGCTTAAAATTCGGGGTTGCGTCAGTTGGAGAAAACAACAGACCACACCCTTCTCCATCATAATGGCTCGTGAGTAGGTCCAGACTGCGTTAACGCAAATTGCTGAATGATCCCATTGGTGTGTAGATGAAGACGGAAACTACAACTATGATGCGAACGTTCCTGCAGCAGCCCTATTTGCGGCGCTGTTTGGCCTTACTCTTGGCCTGCACTTCTTCCAGGCTGTCCGTGGAGGATGCAGATACCTCATCCCTCTACTAATAGCAACTTTGATGGAAACACTTGGATATATATTCAGGTGCGTTTTTCTATGCAGGCTCAGAGAGCCGGATCGCTGAATCTGGGCCTCCCTTAGAATTATTGCCATCAAGAAATCAGACATCCTCTGGCCACTCATCATCTCTGAAACGTTTATCATTGTTGCTCCAGCCTTTCTCGCAGCCAACGGTCCGTGTCCAACACAAGTAGCTTTCATCCTGAACTGAAAGATGTGCTCAGACTACATGATTTTCGGTCGCATAATGGCCTATGTTGGCTCCGAACACGGGATCGTTAGACATAGCTTGATCACCAAGATCTTTGTTGGTGCGGACATAGCTGCAATTCTCACTCAGGCCACTGGAGGCTCCATGCTGGTGAGCGATAATGCCATTGAGAGGTTATACTCGGCTAATGCTCCGCCTACCCCATCAGAGCGGCAACGCAGATATTTCGACCATCAAGCTCGGTCGTACGATTCTGATCGTCGGGCTGGCCCTACAAGTGATATCTTTTGGCGTCTTTATGTTTATTGTTGTCACATTTGACGTCAAGACCCGGCGTTCCTTGGGGGACAAGATGGGCCAAATTCGACCACTGATCTGGGCATTCTATGTCAGTGCTATCTTGATCATTATTCGTAGCATATATCGAACAATCGGTAAGTATATCCCTGCCTGATACAAGGGGGTGAATTGACATACATATACTGTTTGATAGAATTCTCTACTATTAACTTTGATTTTGATGAGCAACAGGGGTACGCGATTACTCACGAGTGGCTATTCTATGTATTCGACTCACTACTGATCATCGTAAGTCGACCTGTGAGCGCTGTTATATCGTATCGTTGAATTTTTTTCTTCAAGGTCGCCACGGTTGTGTTTAACTGGATCCACCCTTCAAGCTACTTGCCTAACCGGAAGGGGCTGCGAATGGATGGAACTACATTCGAAGTCAAGAAGCGTCAATGGTTCAAACGTAAAAGGTTTGTAACAAGATGTGGATCCAAGTAGTCGTATCCTCTAACGTTGGCCGTTTCGTTAGTCCTCCGGAAGCTCATGAGCCGGCATATGAACTTACCCATCACGCATCACCGTAAGGGCTAGCACTGACGGGGGTTTCGCTCAAAATAGTCGTCTCGGTTCGCGCATATATCTCACTCTTTGGACTTTGTGGACTTTTTGGTTCTTACTCCTGTATGATTGCGTAATATTTCGTGGATTGTGGTCAATGCAGAACACCCCAGTGTGTCACGTGATATACCTCCAAGATCAATTATTATTCTCTACGGCACGTCAAAAGTATGCTCCGTGGCTTGGGCTGCACTATATCAAGAAACTATAGCTCTAAGCTGTCAATATTTGAAAACCGTGCTCACAAGACCAAACGATCTTGGCTGTCTTCGCTAGCTCTTGCCTCGCCTGCCCAATCCAGAGTTGCACGATACACCAAGTACGGGCCCGATGACGCCCAACTGCCGGGTCTTTTCGACAGGCTATCGTCAAATTCATGGAATACGTCCGCTAGACAAACTGGGCTTTTTGGCAACTCCGATTTGGCACAACCCTCTGATTTTATCCGGCTTGCTCAGCGCACCCAAGAACACACGAAGCGGCTGGTTGATCGTATAGCGAGCTATAATGAATCAAAATCGGGTAGCTCAAACGATTTGACAACTCTCGTTGGACTGGTTGACCGCTTGAGCGATACCTTGTGCAGTGTTATTGACACCGCAGAGTTTGTACGAAACTCACATCCTGACCCACAATGGGTGGCTGCCGCCAATGATGCTTACGAGTCGTTATGCTCTTGGATGAATGAACTCAATACCCATGTCGGCCTTTATAAGGTAACGTGTGATTCCTTCATGTCGAGTATACACAAGTAACACGTTAGGACTTATCAAGTCTCTGGTTCGACTTACCCAAGACCCCGAGTCCATTGCTCAACTTTCGCCTCAAGAGAAACAGGTCGCACTATTATTCATACGGGATTTTGAAAAGTCTGGCATACATCTCCCCGAGAGACAGCGATGGAAGTTTGTGACGATTTCCGACACGATACTCAGCCTCGGCCGTCAGTTTCTCACAGAAGCAGCTGCTCCGCGGCCAGACGTCAAGGTTCGAGTACAGGATTTGGATGGCGTCCCCCTTAACGTTATACGCAACCTGTCCTCGGAGGCGAATCGTCGAGGAGAGGTTTGGGTAACTCCCAACTCCTGGGAGGCTCGGATGATTCTCCGCCACGCCACGGATGAAGGTGTCCGGCGTGAAGTGTTCATAGCCTCAAACGCAATTGTCCCCGAATACGTGCAAACCCTTGAAGATTTGCTTAAAGCCCGCGCGGACTTGGCAAGACTCGTCGGGTCTGAGAGCTACGCGGCGATGTCGTTGAGTGAGAAGATGGCCAGGGATCAAAGTGAGAACCTGTGATATGGTCCTCTCATTCACAGCTTAATTTACCCCTCTAGATAGCGTGAACGAATTCCTTCACTCTCTTGCGTCCTATCACCGACCTTTAGTGGATGCAGAACTCGGAATTCTCTCGAGTATCAAGCAACGCGAGCAGACGTCCGCCAAACTTCCGGAAATCTTTGCCTGGGACCGCGACTACTACGTTAATCAACATGTGGTCCAACGCTCGCTTCCTACTTCGCCAGTTCATTCCTTTTTCTCTGTAGGAACTGTCATACAGGGTTTATCAAGACTCTTCCATCACGTCTACGGAATGTCCCTCCGCGCGGATGACATTCGGCCGGGTGAAGGATGGGATCCATGCGTACGGAAGCTAGCTGTCGTCGATGAATCGGAGGGCGTTGTAGGCTGGATCTATATGGATTTGTTTACTCGAGAGGGCAAGCCAGGAGGCGCAGCACATTACACCGTACGGTGTTCTCGGCGAATAGATGACGGGGAACTCGCTGAACGAGAACTCGAGGGAATCCCTCCGTTGGCAGTGGATGGCAGGCGGCTGCGGGGCCGGGACGGCCTTTACCAACTTCCGGTGGTTGTTCTCATGTGCGATTTCGCAACCCCAACCAACAGTACTCCCAGTCTTCTGGGTTGGCACGAAGTCGAGACGTTATTCCACGAAATGGGCCATGCAATGCACTGTTAGTCCATTTTTCTCACATCGTAGGGCTCGTAACGAAACTTACGATCACTAGCTATGATCGGGCGGACGGATTATCACAATGTGGCTGGAACACGATGTGCGACCGACTTCGTGGAGCTGCCTTCCATCCTTATGGAATATTTCGCAGCATCGTCCCCGGTCCTTGCAACTTATGCACGGCATTATGCAACCTCTTTACCCCTGGAGTATTCGAATCTAAAGGCGCACATACGAGCCCAATCGCCCTTCCCAGCCATTGAAACACATTCCCAAATTCTAATGGCCGCACTCGACCAGCGGTACCATTCTGCAGCCGGGGCTTCGATCTCTACAACTGCCGAGCTGGCTAGGCTGCAAAAGGAACTAGGCGGAATCCAGGCTGCACCTAATACCGCCTGGCAGACTCAATTCGGGCACCTATATGGGTATGGCGCATCGTACTACTCCTATCTCTTCGACCGGGCGATTGCATCTCGGGTCTGGAAAGAACTATTCGCTCGAGACCCTCTCGATCGCGAGATGGGTGAACGATATAAGCGGGAGGTGTTACAACATGGCGGGGGGAAGGATCCCTGGCGGATGCTCGCAGCGTTGTTTGATGACCCCGAACTTGCAGATGGTGGGTCGGCAGCAATGAAGCGAGTTGGTGAGTGGGGCATCGAGTAGGTAGGTATTGTGATTCTAGCCGTTGACCAATCAATCGCTCATTTGTTTTCGTGGGGTGTGCAAAATGGCATATTCATAAGATATATGTTTCCGATTCAAATTATGGGATTCCTTCGGGTGCTGGAATTTCAGCCGCTGCTAATGCCATGCTCGCGTAGAAGCTGTATAATTGGGTCATGTTTGGCCACAGTAGCTATCTCCAGGGCAGTGTCACCATCCTGATCCTGCAGTTCTTGAAGTCAGCTTCTTGACGGTGAACTTTCACTTGAAAGTTACCTTTAAGCTCACGTCTGCTCCTCTGCTCAGTAATAGACGCACGACATTCAAATGACCACGGTCCGCTGCGAGATGCAAGGGCGTATAATCCTATTATGGGTGTGAGAAGAGCCTTGCGGCCGTGAATGCAAGTACTCACAAACTCATCTCGGGCATTCACGAGTGACGGTTGTCCATCTAGGAGTAGCTGCAACCCCAACGCATCACCGTTGACAGCGAACCCATGTACAGACTCCTCTGGTTCGGAATTGGCCGGCTCTGGTACGCTAACTGATATTCCCAAACCCCCTCCTTTCCCGGAACTTGCGCGAGGATCGGATGCAGCATCAAGAGTGCTCCTAAGGGAAGTTTGCGCTTCTGACCAGCCCAAGCTACGCGCCTGTTGTAGATATAGTTGTTCAGCCGTCTGAGTAGGATCGGCCTCATCCGCCAGCGTCTTGCTCATGTTATTCCAAGCATCCCACTTGGCTCGGCCTGTCATATCAAAGAACGAGGGCCGAGAACTTGTCGGCTTGGGGCCCACGGTTACACATTTGTATGCGGCATATAACTATAACGCCATGTTACTCGCCACCAAATAATCACATCGTTGTGTCGAACATACCTGTAATTGTGTTGATGTGGGCACATTCGCGGAAGAAGGAAGACCGTTGATGTACGCCACGGCGGCCCGAAACTCATCACTCCCGGCCGAAGACATGTGTATGTGCAGTATGGTGGTCGGCTTTGAGATATGCACGAGGCGGACTTTATTTGCTTGACTTGTCCCATGTTTGCGTCCGTTGAGTTGCCCTCACCCAAGCAGTCACTCCTTGTCGTATTTTTAGTAGAGTTTCATTGTCTTTGGATTATGTACCAACATAAAAGCAAGGAAATCGTTCAGCTAAGCAAGCCCGGCCTCTTTCATCAACTGTTGCGCAAAGATATTAGTTTGGTGAACAATGTCATGACATGTTGGTTACCTTGAGGATCGTGGGGCCAATCTTTGCTGGACTATCTACAACAACTGCACCAGCACTTTGCAGTGCTTTGACCTTGTCCGCAGCCGCACCTGGAAACAATGCACGGTCAGTACTGACCAAATGGACTCACGGATTTATTAGCTTACCCTTGCCGCCCGCAATAATTGCTCCAGCATGCCCCATACGGCGACCTGGGGGTGCAGTTGTCCCGGCAATGAAACCCACAACAGGCTTTGGGTTGGCCCGGCCCTTGTTGAACTGCGCGAGATACTCTGCTGCTTCCTCCTCACTCGACCCGCCAATCTCGCCAATAAGGACAACACCTGGGGAGTCCAGCCTGAGTACCGCGGTGCGGGATAGGGATCATCAATGTACCTTCTGTTGTGGGATCGTTGAGCAAAACTTTCAAGGCATCGACGTGGGTAGTGCCAGGGAAAGGATCCCCTCCAATGCCAATGCACAGAGACTGGCCCAGCCCGACCAGTGTCGTTTGGTGAACGGCTTCGTAAGTTAGAGTCCCAGATCGAGAGACGATGCCAATTTTGCCAGGTTTATGAATGTGACCAGGTTGAATGCCCATCTTGCAACCAAGGGGGTTGATTATACCAGGGCAATTGGGTCCCACAAGGCGAGATTTGGATTGGCTCTCGAGGGCATGCATAACCTAGGGTTGGAGGGGAGATGTCGATTGGGGTGCTAACCGCATGCATTCAGTGCGATTTACCTTAATCTCATCTGCTTGGGGAATACCCTCAGTAATGCAGACGATCAAGCCAATTTCGTTTTCGATGGCTTCAATAATTGCGTCAGCCGCAGTTGGAGGGGGGACATAGAGCACTGTCGCATCGGGGTTTGTTTCCCTAACGGCCTGTGGAGCACGTATCACATGTTTGTCGAAGTGAGCATACGGGCATAGATTATTGTCTCACCTCCTTCACGGTACCAAATACGGGGAGGCCGAGGTGTATTTGTCCAGCTTTCTTGGGAGAGGTACCGCCAACCATTTTTGTTCCATAGGCGATCGCCTCCTTCGCGTGGAAAGTAGCCTATTAAAGGGCAGGTCAGCGCAGAACTGATATAGTTATCATCTAACGCACTGTCTTTCCGGTAAACCCTTGGCACAGCACACGGGTATCCTTGTGGATTTTGAGGTTTGGTATGGTATCCTCGTACCCACGTCGAATTGCCGAGCTAGCAAATGAACGTTCTGCATGTTGTCAGGCATTGAAGGGGATGTGCATTTTAAATACTCACTGGCAGACCCGGCTGCAGGAGCAAACGCTCGCGCTGCACGTAGCATAGTGATCGTCGAAGTAGGTTAACGTGCGAATCAACTATCCCAGCCCGGTCCGTTTACACCCGCATGCGGAATCAGCCGGATTTTAGCGCCGTACCCTCCATCCAGAAAGCAAATACATTATTTATTCATACGAACCTTGATTACTACACGACTGGAATGTTTAACTACTAGTTCAGAATCACATCTACGACTGCTGAGGGGTCACAGCAGCCCTTCTACGCTCCCGTATTTTGGCGTTTCCCCGGTGGAACACCATAACTGCCTGTTTCACCCCTCGAGGTTGTTTGGCGCTGAAGGACCCAGAATTTCAGTTAACGGTCGAGTTATCAAAGCGACGACTTAAACTTACTTGCTGATATCCGTGAGTAGGGTTGCCTTGACAGTCGGATGAACAGCGCTGGTAGGCAGTACCTCAACGGCTGCTGCAATCCATGCTGCAAACTCGCTGGGCCAGATCTTCACTATCTCCCCTATTACGCTCACAGTCGTGGACGTAACGTCTTCAGGGTATGATCCGGTCAACCCATTCAGCAGCACCGAGACCAATTGTGCACCGTGCGGGCCAACAGCGTTTCGGATTGCGGCCGCATACAACGGGAAGTTTGGAGGGGGCGATTGGTTTGTCTGATCCATGGCCTCGTGTCCAAGCAGGTTGAACGCAAAGTCCACCCCGACGTAGATCGCATCAGGCTGCACAAGGGAAAGGCACGCCAACAGCACCTGGACAGTAGTGGGGAGGGCAGGGGACAGAATGAGGAGGTCAGGTGTGTACTGAAGCATGATCATCGCGAGGAACGTATAGTCTTCGATCACTGGAATTCGGATAAGTCAATGGTCAGCAAATGGCAGTGGGTAAACGGACCATCGGGAATATTGCTAATCGACTGCGTCTGCAGCATGGTGGACATTCTGGCGCTCACTAGTTCGTACGCTTGCTTGAAGTCTTCTCGGAGGGCTACCTTGCCTGTGTGTCCATGCGCCTCGATGCATTTCCGAAGAATCCAAGGGTAACTGGCAATCCCTGTCTCGTTAAAATTGAGGACGGCGCGTTTCACCACGAGTGGTATAACGGGAAGAGCTGATGAGCCAAAGAATGGCAACGCAGCACGCAAAAGTCGACACATGCTCTCGGAAATGGTAGGATCTCCGCCATGGCTACTGAGCACTGTGTCTATTACTGCCCAGGATTGGGAGCAGGTGTCCTCGCACGAAGGGGGTAATTCTTCCCCAAAGGTACCGATGACTTGCAGCATGCTCAAGAGTAGCTCTACGCCATCTAAAGAACAACAGGAAACTCAGTATACGGAACCGTAGGGTCGCAAGTAGGGCACGCACCACAAATAGCGTCCGCTTGCGCCTTCGGCGACAAGGTGGAAGTGGTAGCAGCTTCGTGAATCTTTTGCAGTAGTTCCAGGCTCAGCTGTTTCAATGCTGTTCCAGCATCTTGGAGTGGCATGGCCGAAATGACATGCGCAATGCCCTCGTAGATCTCGACACGGTCGCTCTGCGATATCTTGGGCGACATGGTTTGGACAAAGGAATGAAGTTGAGAGAAATAGGAGGTAAGATGCTATTTCAAGCCGAAATAGACTTTAGCTTTACCACATGGCTTGGATCAGGTTCGACGCCTACCTGATTGCAGTCTTTGCACAGGAACCGAAGAGCCTGGCCTGCAGCTGCGACAACTTCTCGGTCCGTGTCCTCGAAAGCCGCCGAGATGTACTCAAGTAGGCCAGGAATATACGTTGGGTGCAATGCCACCCACTCGGAGTACCGTGAAACGACAAGCGTAGCGGCGTAACGGACCCTGGGGTGTGCTGGAAGCCGGACGATGAGGTCCATAATCGAGGGAACGACTTCGTCATCGGTGGGTGCTATCTCTGCCCCCATGGATCGCATCGCAAACAGCGGTGCCTCGATGTCTTGCCAAGCGGGGTTACCAGTAGGAGAGCCCAAAGTCTTCACTATCATGTCGTACGTACGTGACAGACATGTGGATGAGCCGAGGATATAACAGCAATCCTTGAGCGTATCTCCCATCACGTGTCGGAAATCGCGGAAGTCGTCCCGCTCCTGCGCAGTTAGTTGGTCGAAGTCGGTAGGGAATCGAAGATGATCGATCATAACTGCGGTGAGCCTTTGGTATGCATCAGAAATCAGAGGGGAAATGGAGTCGCGTCGATGGCACGCAGTCATGGCAAGGTGATACCAAAACTGGAACGTGATGGGGACGACATCCAGGTCGGGGTAAGAGGAACACTGAAGCATGGCCTCAACGATTGGATAAAAGGTATCGATGTGGTTGACGATCAATAAACGGTAGGTTTCTCCGGCTTCAGCAAAAATTCTTGTATAGCCCCGCATTTTCTCGGTGTTTTCATTAACCTCGGAAAGTTTCGGCTTGAGAGCAATGAGGTGAGTCGTGATCTGCTCTATGACGGGAAGAAAGTCGTCAATTTCCTGAGTCTCGTGGATAATGTCGCAAATGACGTCCACTGCTGCATCGAAAAGGGACTCTGAGCCCAACGCCCCAAAGGCAAAATCGAACAGGGGTGTCTGGACCAGCTCCGTTGGGGAACACTCGCCAGCCTTGAGCCAGCTCCTCATGCAACGGAAAACCTGAGTTTGGACCTCGGAAGTGACCCCTGAAAAACGTTCAATTTACATTAGAGTTCCACACCAGAATCGAGTGGTCTTACCGGTAGCCTGAATGTACATGGACAACAAGTTCAGGACTTGGCTAGCGTTGCTCGTCAAAAGCTTCTCGGCTCGGTTTCTAAAATCTTCGTTCTGGTGGTGCCATGGGGAGGAAACAACGCCGATCGAATATTAGGCCGCCGTCCGTAGGAGATGCAAAGGACGAAGGGAAGATGGGCGGCTCCTGGTACTGACCGAAATCGGAATGCGCGAATTTGTGGTAACCTCCTCAGCGACAACAGTCAGGAACTCGAGTAGGGCTGGCACGGTGTTGGGCTGCTGCCCAAGCGACGCGACAAGGTCCGCAACCGGGTTGTCCCATTCTGGATACTGCAGCACAAAACATGCGAGTGCGAGGCAGATTTGAACGAGAACAACACGGGGGCCAGATGCGTACTGCTGGATCGCAGCTACGAGGGAGTCGCGCAGCCCTTGCCGGTGTGCAGGATCGACTTCGTGGAAATCGTACGTGATCTAATAAACCCAATAGTGGCATCAACACACTGGTGCATTAAATTGGCAACTTGCCTTTGTTCGAAAAGTTTGAGCAGCAAATGCCCGGGGCCCATCAGGGATATCGGGCAATAATAAAAGTTGATTGCATGTCGCCCACGAGTCACTCTAATACCGTCAATCAGGATCGAGGCCAACGGTGTTCCACTTTTGCGTTTCAAACGGACGGACACATACCGCATGTTGGAAATCTTGGAGCCACTTGCTGGCCGCGTCAATCGAGCTTTTATCCGTGTGGACCGCGAATACGCTAAAAGCCTCAATCACGGCCTGCACAGATGTTGCCTGTGCCATGATCGTAACAGTGAGAGGAAATTAAGCTAAAACAAGAAGTATGTAGGGAACAAGATGGTGGAGGGTGAAACGACCCAATTAAATCAGGTGACGCGTTTGACTGAATTGGATTGGCCCAAACAGGTCCACACTTGGCTAGAGATGCTATCGTGTCGTGGGACTAACAAGATATAAATTCGCCAGTAGACAAAGACAATACTCCAAGGAAAGGAACGGATAGGCGAAATGCCTGAGAGGATAAGGATTCGAAACGGGAGGTACCGGGTATCAAGAAATATCCCATAACAAAGGCAATACGAACGACACGTAAAACGACGTTATGCATAGGTAGAAAGGTGTATAAGAGAGCGGGGCAGCAAACAAAAAAATATCGAATCAAGTACGCAAGAAACCCTTTTTCTTGGTCTGTGGAAATAGGGGATCAGAAATCATAACCAACAAACTAATGGATAAACGCACGTTGTTCTTCTCTGGAGTAAGAGGCCTGCCACTCTCCAATCGGCGCTTCTTGTCTTCCAATTCCATGCGCTGCTTCTCGAGGGCATCCTTCATCTCGCGGTGACGGGCGTACAACTCCTCCTCGCTCTGCTTGAGCTTCGCCTCCTTCTCCTGCACCTTTTGCTGGAAAACCATCTTCATCTCGGCCTCCATCTTCGCCAGCTTGGCTTCGTGCAGCGTGCGCTCTTCCGCCATCTTGACAGCCGGGCTGTGTTTGATCGGTTGTCAGTGAAGAGCCCAAGCACTACGAATGTGAACTCACTTGATTTCCTTGAATACGGAATGGTCCTGGGTGACACCCATACCCAACAGCTTCTCGCTGCGGTAGTTCTCATACAAGTACAAATTAGTATGCTCGCGGAGCTCTTCCATGTACGTCCTGATAAGCATCTGCCGCAACTTGACAAAGTCGCAGTGGTCCTCGTTGTCAACCTCGATAACACCCCAAGGGTACGAGCGGCCACGGACGTTCCTGCCATCTGCGGTTTCGACCTGCGCATCCGATCCCACAATTGCAAAGGGAATTTTGCTCTAAAGATACGCTAAGTAACACGGTAAACGGAGTACCAAGGCAAAGTCTCACCGCAATCTCCTCGTTCTCAGCAACAGTCTCTTCATCCTCGTTCTCGTAGACGGGGGCTTGGAAGATACGAATCTCGTGGTGAGTAATATCGTTCAAGATCTAGATCGAGTGTGAGCGGGTGAAAACCGAATAGAATATAGACCCTACGCGTTGCTTGAACTGAATGATCTCTTCGTCCGTGAGAGTATCCGACTTGGCAATGACGGGAATCAGGTTGACTTTGGTGTGGAGGCGTCGCATAAACTCGACATCAATCTGCTTCAGGCTGTAGGCAAATGGTGAATATAGTGTCAATAACGAGTTGAGCATACTTACGAGTGACCGGAAGGCTGGATAAAGTACAAGCAAGCGTGAACACGGTTGTCTACCATCTTCTGGCGGTTCACTCGGTTCTCTTGCTCGAGGTATGCGTCAAAGCGGGCCTCAATGTTCTCGACAATCGGCTTCCAACTGTCATCGTTGTTGACAAAGTCACCAAACCCAGGTGTGTCAACAACAGTGAGACGCAGCCGCACGCCATTTTCCTCGATGTCTAAAATCAAACAAGTTTGCCGTGTTCGATATAATATTTGAACAAAACATACCCGCGCTGATGCTCTCGATAGCAACGGTTTTGGGGCGCTCAGCACTCGGGTGGAGGTGCTCCTTGGGTGGGTAAAGTGTTGTGTTGAAGAGAGTGTTGATCAGCGTGGACTTTCCCAGACCCGATTCACCTAGAACGAAACGGAAAAATGAGCACGATGCGAAGGAAACGCAACAAGCGCGTGGCGCAACAGAGAAGCGCAGCGTGTCGTTACGCGTGCATCCCCGATGTTGAGAAAAAAAGAAACCCACCAACAACCATGACGGTAAACTGGAAGCCAGTACGGACACTCTTGCGGTGCACTTGGTTGGGCAAGTTGGCAAAACCGACGTAACCGTTGAGCTTTTTGCGAACCGCCGACTCGGCCGGCGCGCTGCCTTGTCCATTCGCGTACTGGGGAGTGGCAGAGCCGCCTCCACTACCATAGGGGATGGACTGTTGCGAGACTGGAGACTCCGACATGTTGTGCGATGGGCCGGTGATGGGAGGGAGAGAGTTGGAAGGAAGGCGGTGAGGGACTGGCGTCGTGTTGCAAGCGCAAAGAAGTCACGAGGACCTCAGATACTCCCTAAGCGCCAAGGGTCCCCAGTTCGCCTCGACCTCCGCTTGCAGCCCAGTAGGTAAAACCAGCCAGCGTTCCAAGCACGACTAACTCGCAATTCCTAGATATGAAGCTCACACCAGAAGTCCTTGCAGCCGCTCCGAGCTACATCAACCCACTGAAGGACCGCGAGCTGAACCTTCGAGGTTCGTGCATTTCGCGTAAACCGTCAATGTTATTCAAGAACCCTAAGCTTGAGCAGGCCACAAAATTTCCGCAATCGAAAACCTTGGTGTCACCCATGTATGTGTTTTTCATCGGTCGTCCAGAACTACTGACATATCGCATCACCAGGACCAACACGACACGATTGACTTTACCGACAATGCCTTGACCTCGCTCTCAAACCTCCCGCGTCTACATAGACTCCATACCCTGCTACTCTCATCTAACCGCATCTCCCACATTGCGCCATCGATCGCTCTCTCTGCACCTCGACTAAAAACTATCGTTTTAACCAACAATGCCATTGCCGAGCTTGCCGACCTCTCGCCACTTGGAACTCTCAAGCACCTCGAGTTTCTGTCCTTACTCGGAAACCCCGTGAGGGAGAAGAAGAACTATCGCGAGTGGGTAGTGTGGAAATGCTCAGCATCATTGCGAGTATTAGATTTTCAGCGTATCAAGGACAAGGCAAACTATTTTTCGGCAAATACGAAACTACCGCTCACCCTTTGTTCAATTCTAGGAACGAAAAACGGCCAAAACCCTCTTCGTGACGGCGGAAGGCTTGCCTACCGCCCTAGCCACCTCCATCCAGGAGGCAGCTAGCGCGCAACCTGTGGGCTTGACCTTTACTCCGGGAGGCGAGGACATAAACGACGAGCGTCCTGGACCCAAAGCCGGTGCGGCGGGTAGGCTCATGACTGCAGAGGAGCGTGCAAGAGTCCGCGAAGCCATCACTCGAGCGGGCAGCGCAGAGGAAATCAAACGATTAGAGCGCGCGCTGCGGGATGGATATGTGCCAGAGTAATTTACAGCAATGTATATATCACAATCGGGCCTTCGTGGTTCGAGCCAGCCAAAAGATTGTGCATGCGCCCGGAATTGGATTTGGGTATCAAAGCTTGGCCAAATTTGGAACATTAATTAGCGGAGACCGACTTCTTCTCCACCTCCACCGACCCAAGTGCAATCGCTAATGGATAAACCCTCTTCTTCCGTGGTGCTATCCCAAGCGGGAAAGTCCGCTTTGAACCTATCCATGTGCGCATTCCGGTATTGCTTAATACGAAAACTTGCCAACCCTTCATGGCAGACACCCGTTACCCATCCTCAACATATCCGAGCATCTAACGCGTCGAAAGCTACAAACAAACCAAGAGGCTCCGTTCAGTATGTTCAGGAGGAATGCAGTACCTAATGACGCGCTGAGTTCCTGATTCCCTGCAGTCATTGGCGCCCTTCTCGGAATACAAAATGGGCGTGACATAGAAATCGTCAACACGTTCGAGTTGGTCCTGGAAGGGGAACTAAACGCAGCCAACGACATCAGCGTACCTCCGGAAGCAACAGTGCTTCAGATCGACCACGGCTTCTCGACTACTCGCCGCGATCAATGTAGGTTGGCCTCTATCATGTGGCGACGCGCACTAACAACTCGAAAGATAAACAGGTTTTCCCTGCGCTTGAGATTTTGGGCTGGTATACCTATGCGCCTACTCCTACTCAGCTCCATGTTACTCTTAGCGAGCAATTTGGGACTTATACGAGCAGCCCGCTACTACTCATGCTTACCCCGACGTCGAACGAGGCTCAAGGGTATGAAACTCATCACTGATGTAACTAGGATTGACCTCTTTTCGTTTAGTCAACTCGAAACCCTACCCTTGCTAGCTTTCGAATCGACCATCGAGATCAAAGACCGGAAGTCGAGGACTGTAGGCCGTTACATTGGCACGGTGCCATGGATCTGACAGACTTGTTAGGTTTTCCAAGAAGTATCATGGAAGATCCAGACTGGCGAAGCAGAACGAATTGCGGTAGATTGGACAGCACGCGGAGGGGGAGGCGAAGATGACCGTAAGTGTTCAAAGATTCGTTGTATAGTCTGATGACCGAGTCCCCACAGTGACCTCCCACCTGCAGACGCAACGAGCAGCGTACAAGATGCTCCACGACCGCATTGTGGTTCTAGTCCAATACGTAGCCGATACCCTTGCTGGTCAGCTGCTTCGATCCACCACTTACCCCCCCCCCCTTACGTGTACCCCGCCTAGGCAAAGTGACCAAGAACCATGAAGTCCTGCGAGCGCTAAAGGCGCTAGTGGCCTCCCTGCCGGCTAGCGAGAACTCTGCATTCCGTGATGAGTTTAGCACTGTACGTGATTCCCGAAATTCTCTTAGGCTTGATTTGTTTATTGTTGATCGGTATAGGAATACGCCGACGTACAACTTACCAGTTATCTCTCGTCTCTAACCAAGTCGGCATCAATCCTCAACGATGTATGTGTAATCGCGCCTTACACATCCAGATTTGCACTGACCGTCCCCACCCCAGATCATCGACAAACACATTCTGATCGCAGGACGTGGGGATGAAGCGGGTCGTGGGGGGCGTCGGCGCGGGATGGGTATGGGTATAGGCGGCCCCATGGGCAGCCTGACCGGTCTGGAGTAGCCGCTTGGCTTGATGGGCAATATCGGCATGGATACACAAGAACGTCCTGGTACACATGATTGGAAATGAAGTTGCATTTATGTCAGCCAATTTCATGATTTGCCGTTAGTCGGTGATTGCTGGCGCCGACCCGTAGCAGTTCCCCAGGCCCACTTCGTCCCGTTGGAACCAATACTAGGCGAACATATTTGCCAAAGGACCTAACCCTCAATCGTAACCCAATTACAAAGGCGTCATCTGAATCAACATCAGACAAAAAGCCACAAGAACAGGTTCGCCGGTCGATGCTGGCCACGAATAACCCATCGCGGTGGAACTCTACTAACACATCTTTGGATTTAAGCGTGATCCAGACATTTATTGTGGCTATGAGAGACGTATTGCAGCTGCGCGTGCTGTACCAGCTACTCTACGCGTATCTGTTTGGTTCCAGTATGTGCCTCTTTCGACCGCCTACATCAATGGATTTTGACCATCCCTCGCTAAAGCCTTGTGGGGCTCGTTTATCCAAGGCACGCACGGCGATAGTCAGTCAAGCAAGCACTCTAATTTCGTTCACATCACCTAGGTTTTATCGCATTCCGTGCCCTTCCCCGCCAGCAGTTCGGGATGCTCCAATTCAAGACATTCCCGATCTTCTTCTCGACATCTATGGCCATAACAGCGTTATTGCTTGGCATATGGACGATGAGCCACCCGGAAGTTCGTGCCACTCCTCTCAACCTGGGAAATCCGGTGGTACTCCAGGCCTGGTTCCTAGTCTTTGCCCTTATTTCACATGGCTTGAATCTGCTGTATCTGGGGCCAAGGACATCAGAGTAGGTGCAGTTCCCTGCAGAATTTGCTTGATGTGATACTCACGTTAACATCTAGGGTTATGTTCGAACGACACAGGCTGGAAAGGTCTGAAAAGAAGCCGTACAGTGATCCAACCGTGAGTGGGCGTTATGATGGCGGTACAAAAATAGTGATCAGCCCATTCGCAGGCGTCGGCTGAAATGAAAGCGCTGAACAAGCAGTTTGGCGTACTGCACGGTATCAGTTCTCTGGTCAACCTTTTCTCTTTCCTGTGCATGCTTTCACACGGTGTCTGGGTTGGTAGCCGCAGCACAGCATTGTAGAGCTTGCCGCATGTTCGATGCATTTAGTGTTCAGTGCCTGTGGGTTGGAAACGTATCATGGAGCCCCTCGTGGACTCAAATCTCACACTGAATATATGCACGATGCGGAGATCTCTCTGACATCATGTGCAACGAGAAAAACCTTGTGGTGTGATGGCTACGGAGAAAGCATGCGCAACACATAACATTCTCCTAGGTCTGGTTAGTCTCCAGCCCCGCGCTTTCAACCAAGGTTCGAGCCGCCCACCAACCCTTGCCATAGCTGACGAGAATCTCATCTCCCTTCTTGATGGGGAGAGGACCGCTCCAGACACTCATTTCGAGCCATCCACGATTGTTCCTGCCTTGTCGAAACACAGCGTTTGGTTTCGACTGTACCCCTCGGAAGTCGTTGACAAACCGGGCCTCGTTTCCCTTGCGTGATGCATCGACGCCAATGCTCACGCCATCGACGCGATCCAGTGACAGATCGTAGTCAGAATCCGCCCGTTCATCGCAATGTATCTCGCCGTGGTAAGGGATAATATAGCTATTTGGAGCTATCTTTGTACTGGCGAATAGACCTTATGGGTTTAATCGGAGAAACGTCAGTCATATGAACACAGCACATGTTGTGGCCCATCAAATAGATTATAGTGAAGCAACGATATCGACATGGGCAACACCTGCCAATCCCGGGGAGAGCAGCGTGAGCCATTCAGGTGCCAGCCGAATGATCCGCCCACTAAAGCGCTCGTAGGTGGATAGGCGGGCTCGAGTATATAAATTCGGAAAGCTCACCCCGTTGCCCGCATGCTGGATGGCGAGGGTCATCAATTAGTTTAATAGCCACGGGGATTCGGCGAGAGGTGTCGCCAGTGGCGGCCATAGGCTTCGGCCCGACGACCAACTGTCGGAAACCCTGCGGAAAGTCGGACGCAAGACATGATTGGTGGAGATACTCGACGTCTTCGGGCCAGCGAGTCGGGCGTCTAGTTGGCTTCATATGATTGCTATCGCTGTGGTTGTAAACAAGGGTGGGAACGCACTTGATTTCATTCGACGATGGGCAAAATTGGTAATGACATGTATGGTAATTTCGGGCCACGGAGTGTTCAAGGCTCGCTATATATACCGCGGAAGCAAAATAGGTTCAAGTCCCGCCATCTGTCCTGACATGGAGCGGTATCAACAGAACATGGTAAAGCCAAATATTCATTAGAGGCAAGACCCTACGTTGGCAGCACAATTTTGGAGTATGAGATAGAGTGGTGTGGTTGGCTGACCTAAATCGACACACTACAATTCCGCCCAGCCCGCATCCGACGCATCGCCTCCTGCAAGCGTAGCCAACAAAAACACGACAGCACTGGCACCCATTCCCATGCCGAAACCCCGATACAGCTGACCAATACCTGTACTCGAAAACCAGGACGGCTTCTCCTTGAGTTCCTCCTCGGTCGGCTGCCCCTGGCTCGAGACACCTCTGCGCCGCAACACGGTGTACATGGATCGCTCCTCGGATAAAATTCGCCAGATCACATCCAAAACACCCACATACGGAGACGGTCGTGTCTCCACGCAGGCCTGGAACTGGCCCGAGCCACGAGTCTGAATCTGGAGCCTTCGTCGCGCGGTTTCGATCGGAAGCGTAAGCAGAAGAGTCGCGGATGAAAACAAAAGTTCTGCGGCCTGATAGGCGACCGGGTGGGATTCTTCGGTGATGAAAAGCGTGCGCGCGATAAAGAGCGGCGCGGAGAGGGAAAGTAATGGCCGAAGAGTGTTCTCGATCAATGTTGGGATTAGGAGGTGGGGGTGCATATACATCCCGGCCAGCCCACCCTCCTTGTGGTATATATCACGTAATGCAGCCACGGGGCCAGAGTACGTCCTATGACTCGACAACGAGGTTTGCACGATGAGTCGGGTGCGAACGAGGTCAAGAGGGGATAGGATGAACCCAGTAATGAGGTGGGACGCAACCGTGATCGCAAGCGGCTTCCCAGGTCGTGAAGTATCCGAGAGCGAAAGCGAGAGAGTAGGGTCGCTGGGCATAAACACCGCGCTCAGCAAGGAAAGAGCTACAGGCTGTAGCACAGAGGATAGGACATCAATCGCGCAAGATGTCAGTTGGCCTGTCAGTTAATGTCAGTGAAGTGACAGAATATATGTATATATGCTTACCTTTCCAGAGGGACAGCCAACCTTCCGTCTGCCACCTGCCCACTCGCTTCATCATCCCCCAAACACCTTCAGAGGGGCCGATTGGGATAACAAATTGAGGCCGAGTAGCCTTGTCTGCCAAAGAGCGGCGCAGAACATAGCCTTCCTCATCAGCGGGTTTGGGTCGAGAAGGTTCGAGGCGGATGCGGGGTCGAGGTTCACTGGGGTCATGAAAGAGCGAGTCGTCTGAGGCGTCGCTCAGCTGCAGGGTCGGTTAGTTCATGCAACATCCATGCAAATTGCATCAACTCACCTCGCCCTCTTCCTCTGCCTGTGGTTCGGGAGCCGGGTCTGGCTCGGCGGGCATCAAGTGTTCCTTGGGGATCCACTGGACCTGCAGCAGCACCTTGCCCACCTCAAACGGCATTGCAATCGCCGTCGTCGCATATTGCAGCATTCCCGCGGTAGCCAGAGCTTTGAGTGCAATGCGAGGGTCCAGCGAGCCGACATCCGCATTAACTGGGGATAAATCGAATACGTGAGAGTCGGCCGAGCCAGTGGGCCAAGGGGGAGATTGGGTTTTGGTGCCCGATGCCTTCATATCCTCGGGAGCGGGGAAGAAGGACCAACCGTCCGGGGGCGCAGCATAGAGGTCCCTTAGGCTGGTTGGGCTGGACGGAGATGCCATAGTGGACTGGATGGAGATGGGCGAAGGCAGTAACGCAATTGGAATTTCCAGCCTTGGGTAAGCGCCGGCGCTAGTGCAAACCTAGAGACAACCTCCCCTGTTCGCATCCTCGTCGCATCGCGGTGGTTTTGTGGTAGACATGCCACCTAGACGTTCTACATCAAGGGTATACGCCAATGTTAATGAGAGACTCGGACCGGTGAGTGCTGTCATCTTTTCCAGCGAAAACTCACCCTAAAGCCCGTTGGCTAGGCTTGGTGGGATTATGGTATTTGATTCCTCTGCTCGCTCCATGCACGATCACCCATCATATATACAGACAACTTGACTGTTCAATGGGGAGCCCAGGATCACTATGAGATTGTCAGGAAAGTCGGCCGCGGAAAGTACTCCGAGGTGAGTCAACGGGGAGCACAGGAAGCGACACGGCTAAGTCCAACGTCGGCAGGTCTTCGAGGGCATCCACATTGTCAACGACGAAAAGTGTATCGTCAAGGTCTTGAAGCCGGTCAAGAAGAAGAAAATCAAGCGCGAAATTAAGATTCTCCAAAACTTGGCGGGTGGCCCTAACATCGTTGCGCTCCTTGACGTGGTTCGCGATCCTATCTCCAAAATTCCGAGTCTTGTCACCGAATATGTCAACAACGTCGACTTTAAAGTCCTTTACCCCAAGTTTACAGATTTTGATGTTCGGTACTACATCCTCGAATTACTCAAAGTATGCCAATCCACTCTCTGTGCCAGTTCACTCAATAACTACGATACCAGGCCCTCGATTTCTGCCACTCCAAGGGTATCATGCACCGCGATGTCAAACCCCACAATGTCATGATAGACCACGAATCCCGAAAGGTACGAGGGTTCCCCATTTCACCAATACTTATCTTCAACCCTATGACCGGCGTGTAGCTCAGGCTTATCGATTGGGGCCTGGCCGAGTTTTACCATCCCAAGACAGAGTACAACGTTCGGGTCGCATCCCGTTACTTCAAAGGTCCTGAGCTACTTGTGGATTTTCAGGAGTACGACTACAGCCTGGACATGTGGAGTCTGGGCTGTATGTTTGCCTCGATGGTAAGCTGATCGGTATCATAAACGACCGGAACTAACACTGCAGGTCTAGATCTTTCGCAAGGAACCTTTCTTCCACGGCCATGACAATTACGATCAGTTGGTGAAGATCACCAAAGTTCTCGGTACCGATGAACTTTACGCTTACCTTGAGAAATACGACATTGAGCTTGACGCGCAGTATGATGACATCCTGGGAAGGTAATTCCAACCCAGTTCCTGGTTCCGTTCTTGCCACCGAGTGATCTGTCAACTTTCAAGGTACCAACGAAAACCATGGGCACGCTTCGTGACTTCAGAGAATCAGCGATACATCAGCAATGAGGCGATTGACTTTTTGGACAAACTGCTGCGTTATGATCACCAGGAACGATTGACCGCCCTTGAGGCACAGGACCACCCATACTTTGGTGAGTGCTCTATTCGCTCGTGTCGAGACACCACGCTGAGTACTGGGCTTAGACATTGTCAAGGAGGCAGCGGCAAACGCGGCAGAGGGGGAAAGCGAGGGGTCTGTGTCCACCTGAGTCTTCAATTTGCTATCATTGAATTATATTTGGTTATGAAGGCGGTCATGATGTAAACGCGCTGGACCGGGACAAGCGCCACCCACAAACTGACGGAAACGGGGAGGTCACCATATCACGTGATTAGATTTTCTCCCACCACTTTGTGCCTTGTCCTCCCTCTGCTTCTTCAATAATAAACACTCTCTGCGACTTGGTCCTATATTACTAGAGTTCAAGCCTTTGTCTGTTTTTTGCCCGTTCGCACAATGAGGCGGGTCCCTTCTTGTCTTCAAGCCGCCTCACTTGTCATGAAGCGTCCTGCATCTTTGCCATCCACAAGCGTGGCGCGACAAAGCAGAGCCTTTGCAAGCTATGGAGCATCCCGGAGACCGGTGTCTGTAATGAGCCTGCGCATTGGATCGGTAGGGGTGGCCGTGAGTATAATCTACAAGAGTGATACCATTGCTGAACGTTGGTGTAGCGTTCCTTTCATAGCTCTCACACAAATCTGGCAGCCCAAAAGGACCCATACCAGGTTCTCGGAGTAAAGAAAGATGCCACGGCGGCCGATATTAAGAAAGCATATTTCGAGGCGAGTAATTATTATACATGTGTGTTTTATCGCCTAATAAATTGCACGCAGCTTGCGCGAAAATATCACCCGGATACGAACAAGGATGCTTCGGCTAAAGACCAGTTCTTGGATATTCAGGGGGCGTACGAGGTCAGCCTCCAGACTTGTAGCAGCCCCTATCTCAATACTCAGAGACTGTGGGTCCCCACGTTGACAGATTCTTGGTGACACAGAGAAGCGAGCCGCATATGACCAGTATGGTGCAGCATCACAGCAGCAGGGCTTCGATCCAAACGCATTCACCAACGCTCGTGGACCGTTTGGAGGGGGAGGCTTTGGGGGGTTCCAGGATTTTGGCGGCGCTTTTGGTGCAGGAGGTGGTCGTTCTCAGGCTGACATTTTTGAGGCACTCTTCGGCTCGGCGTTTGGTGGGAGCATGAGGGGCAGGGGTTCTGGATTCCAGGCAGGCTTGCGAGGACAGGATATAGAGACATCAGTGGGGATCGAGTTCCTAGAAGCGTGTCAAGGCACGACCAGAACCGTGAACGTCACGCCGGTGGTTGACTGTAAACCATGCTTGGGGAGTGGCCTCAAACCTGGAGCGAAGCGCTCCACTTGTGACTCGTGCAAGGGGACCGGCACGCAGACGTTTGTGATCCAAAGCGGATTTCAGATGGCGAGCACATGCCGGGAGTGTGGTGGTACCGGAACGACTGTACCGAAAGGGGGGCAATGTGGCGACTGCAGCGGGTTAGGCAAGGTCAGGGTAAGGAAAACGGTCCAGGTGGACATCCCAGCTGGTGCGTGTGGTTTGCAACTGCGGAGAAGTGTGGCCGACCTGTGTCATAGGCATCGAAGATGGAATGAGCGTGCGAGTCAGCGGTGCTGGTGACGCACCCACGTCCGGGTCCGGATCGCCTGGTGATCTTTTGGTCCGAATCAACGTTGCGGCATCCAAGGTATTCCGGCGACAAGGCGTCAATATCCACCATGAGGCGCGTGTGCCGCTGCACACGGCACTACTCGGTGGGAAAGTCCGGGTCCCAACACTCGACGGCGAAGTCGAAGTCCGTGTACCTGGGGGTACACAGCCGGGTCAGGAATATGTCCTGAAAGGGAGGGGTGTACCTGCGCTCTATGGCGGTGAAAAAGGCGATCTGTTTGTGTCGTTTATGATCCAGATACCCCGGTATGCCCGCTTTGCTGCGCCCACCACGCCGACTGAGCCCCTATCTGCAGAACTCTTACCCAACGCCAACGCCAAATCCTGCAACAATATGCGGATGATGTGGAAGGACGAGTGTCGAGGCCGGCGAGCGATCAGACGACCAGAGCCGAGACACGTGAACACAAACAAGATGGTACGAACAGCTTTCCACCCCCATCGCCATCACCCACCCCCGATCCTTCCGAAAGGGGGTGGGTATCTCGCGCGTTGTCCAAGCTTTTCGGGCGTTGACAATCTTCCCCTCGCCCGATGATGTACCGTGCCATCGCGATCTGTGCCCTGACGCGACCGGGTGTCGACAGCAGCTGATATGCCGAGTGCGTCGGATCGCCGCAAGCGGGCAGCCGGGACGGGTTAGGCTTGTAGATACTATTAGTTTTTGCTCCAACCGAATGCGGGATGTGTGTAACAAAGAGTGGGCATCAGTGCCGAGGATCCGAGACCCTCGCCGGCGAGTGATCAGCAGGGGAGAAACCTGTGCATCGGAGGGGAAGCACTAGGGCAGATTTGGGCGAGATCGCGGTCGGGCCAGAGCCCAAAGCGGCCTAAAGCGGCCTGAAATGGGGGCAGCTTCCGCTGGCTCACGTGCGGACGACCGTTCCAAGGCTCCGGCTCTCGACTCGAAACTCGTGCGCGCTTGTCAGACTCGAGCAGGGCGTGGCCCGAAAGTCGGGATGGCGATCCCATCTTCCTTTGGCACTCGGATGTGCGGGCCACTTGTTTGCCACTCCGCAAGCCTGAGTGCGTATTATCGTGTCTTTCACTGCCCACGTTGTCATCTCCAATCTTCCACCCACCCAGGACGCGACACACCAGCGCGCGACTATGCATAAATACCACTCCCATCCACCCCGACACCCAGCCCTCCTGCGTCATGTCCCCCGCCCCGTCCATCGCCCCTAGTCTGTCCTCGCGTGCGTCGACCCCCACCCTCGCCGTCTCCCAGCTGCCCGACGACAAGCTGGGCGACGCCCGCTCCGAGGTGTCCGTCACCGTCTCGGTAGCACACCTCGTCCCCTCTGACGTAGAGAGCAACGGTGCGCCCCTCGGCACTGGTCGTGCCTGTGGTCTGACTGAATGTGCAGCCGCGTCGCCCAACGAGCTCAGCGTCGGGCGCCTGTTCGTCATACACGCAGCGTGAGTGCGTCGGCCGTGCTCGCTTGCATTTGACTTAGCGCGTGCCGTACAGGTTGGCCGTCTGCCTGTTTCTCGCCATCACCGATACAGTGCGTACCCTGCCCGCATCATCGCCCGTGTGGAGATTTGACAGCATACGAAATAGACGATCGTGTCCACATCCCTGCCCACGATTAGCGCAGAACTCGACGGGTCCACCGCACAGTACTCTTGGGTCGGCGTCAGGTCGGCCATTTCGAATCCAAGTTTGAAATCACGAGTAGCTCTGACAGGTTGAGATTTCAGCTACCTCTTGACCCAGACCATCTTCCAGCCCATATATGGCCAGTTTACCATCATGTTCGGCCGTAAGGTGAGCACCTGAAGGCACCCAGCCACCGCATTGGCAGCCTGACGTCTGCCGCAGCGAGTTCTCTACACCTGTCTCGCGCTATTCCTCGGTACTTCCGGCCTATGCGGCGCGGCCCAGGCGAGTCTTCTAGCTTCTGGGCATCGTAATCTAACTTGTTTACCGTGCATATACACAGAACATGACATGGCTTGTTGTCGCGCGAGCTCTGCAAGGCGTCGGAGGCGGTGGCATCGTCACTTTGGTCTGGGTTATCCTGGACGAAGTCGCCCCAGCAAAGACTCGCCACCGTTGGAACGCGGCGCTAACCGTCGTATGGTCTGCATCCGCGCTCGCTGGCCCACTCTTGGGCGGTGTCTTCAGCGGTGCGTATCGACGTCATCTTTCCCATTTCAGCGCCTGATATCCTTCTTATGGGCGCCACAGATCTCGTCTCCTGGAGATGGGCATGTAAGTCCTTGTTCCTATCTAATCCAAGATCTAGCTTTCGCTGATAGCCGTATCCAAAAGTCTATATCAACCTGCCTGTTGGCTGTGTTGCCTTGATGGCTGCTGTATTGTCTCTAAGCGCCTGGCAAGAGGCCCCATGCAGCAAATTGTCGACGTACGATTTGCTTGCGACGTTTGATTGGGTCGGTCTGTGAGTGTTGCACCAACTCGGACGAAATCATTGCCTGATTTGACTAGCGTTCTCCTTGTTGGCGGGACCGCGGCTCTTGTCTTCGGGTTCATTTTCGCGACCGCCGAAGGATGTAAGTTGCGTTACTCGCATTGGGGTGGCCTGTCTAACCGATTTAATTAGGGACTGCAAAAATCACGTTGGTGCTCCTCGGCGTTGGCGCTGTCATGTTGACCTTGGGCGCAATCTACGAAAGTGGGGTTTTGGGCGAGCCCTGGAGTGCGGATCCTAAACACGCTCTCGTCGCGCCTAGATTGCTACGGACACGAACAACTGGTAAGTAGATCGAGCATATACTCATGTCCTTCCTCACCCTTTGGTCAGGTATCATCCTCGTGTTTTCATTTTTCCAAACCATGTCTTTCAATGCGGGCACTTTTTACCTGGCTTTGTACTATCAGGTAAGATTAGCACCATCGATCTTTCTGCCTGCACTCACTCGCGTTCCAGGCTGTTCACGGTTCGAGTGCCCTGCTCGCTGGCCTGGAGCTTCTGCCCTATACCTTGGGCTCGTCCTTGGTGTCTTTAATCGGATTCTACGTCACCGAGAAAACCAAGGCGCATAACGCCATCATCCGCGTCGGACTGGCGATCATGGCGACTGGTTTTGGTTCGTTTCTTGGTCGTGGTCGTTTGCCGTCCTAACGCACTCGACAGGTTTAATGACTTTGCTGAATGAAAGTTCAAATATTGTTATGCAAGCCCTGATTCCTCTGGTGGCTGGGTTCGGAGTAGGATTACTGCTCAAAACACCCGCGACGGCACTCGCATCCGCAATGCAGGGGTACGGTACCCCTGCCGTAACCGGAGGCTTGTTCTTGGTTCGTTTCATCGGGGCCTCATCGGGAGTAGTATGTCCAGCCCCCCGTTCCCTCCGATTCCGCTAATGTATTTTCAGTCCGTGGGGGGAGCGATTTACGAGAGCCGGCTCGCTGCTACCTTGCCAGCGGAGTTTGATCTCAATATTTCAGCGCCGACTTTCGATTACCGTCTGTTGACGACACTCGAGCCCGAGTCCCTGCGAACCGAAGTTGTTCAGGCGGTGTCGCAGTCTATTTCAGTGAGCAGTCTGGCTTTGGCGCGTGGGTACACGAGACTAAGATCGTTGATAGGCTATTTGGATGGTGTGCACGCCATGCCTCGCCATCGGATTCCTCGTACGTGCTGTTCACTGATGGCTAGTGCGTGCTAACTCTATCGCGAACAAAGCTTTCCTTGTTCATGAAACACTACCCGGAGAACGATCCTTCGTCATCGAATAATGAAACGCTGCCTTGAGAGCGACCTAGCTCGATCAATCTGGGGTCGGCGCAGAAGCGGACTTTGAATCTTATCACGATTTCTCGCATTGAGCTTTCTTTTTTACCTTATTTTCTCATCGTATACGCGCACACGTTTTGCTTTTCAGCCGTCTTCCCTGGCTGATTTTTGCTGTTTTTTTCTTAGCTTCGTTCAGATGTATACTACACCAGGTCCGATAGATCCACGATCGTGCAATGAAGAGAATTCCTTTGATTCCCTCTTGATCGATTTGCACCAGGGCTCGAGCAGGGGCACGATCAGTCGTATGTGGCCGCTGAGCCATTTACCCCAGTGCCCCACTATAGTCGATCCATAGGCTTGCGCCACTGTTATTTGATGTACTTCCATAGACCAATCGCCATAGCGAGATATTTGATGTGGCCAGGCCTTGTCTTTATCCCCGCTTGGACGCATTTCTCGCATTTCTATCCATTAGCGCCGTTTCTGTGCGGCCAGACTTATCGTGATACGTTCGCGGATCAACTCGCCTAGACGATATTCACCCAACTCGCACTAGCACGACTCTCACGCGTTGCGTCGCACACCGAGACGAGACAGGCACACGCGAAGCGACAGCACAATTTTTATGGTTAAGGTTAGGAAACACATATGAACAATAATCAATCGTCGGACAACAAAGCAGATGGGTGAACCGGCAACACAACATTGGGAATAGAAGCAATGGCGCACGCCACAGATGTCAGAAAAAAAACGCAATTTCATCGTCCTTGGAAAAAGGCGAGATTCATATCGCCGCCATGCGGTGCAAGGCGTCGGGCAAATTCGAGGCACCGTCCCTGTTATGTCCATTGACGCGAGTTGGGACCGACCGCAACCTCTGACCAGTTGTGAAGATCGTTGGTGGAGCCATTGGACACGGAGCCGAACGATGGGCTGGGCGCGTGTCTGGCTTGGTTCACCTGGGGAGGCACCCACTGGCCGCTACCAGAACGACCGTGGTACGGTGACATGCCCGACGATGGGGTCATTCGCCCAGGCGTGTCGCCCGACGTCCCGTTAACATTGTACGGCGTCGAACCACCCGAGATGCGCGCCTCTGGCGATCGGGTCGCCAGCGATGGGATGCTTGCGTCGCCCGACAACGAGTAGCGATGCGTGTTCTGAACAGAGACAGGAGTCATAGGCGACATTGGTGCCAGGCGCTGCAGACCGGGTTAGTCTGGCTCGAATATCATCAATATAACCTTACCTGGGACATTAACCCCGAGGTGATATCGCCAAAGTGTCGATGTGCATAATCACCGGTCGCGGTCGCAGGCCCTGGCGAAGGACGCGTCGTCGAAATCGCAGGGTTGGCCGAAAACGGAAAAGCCGAGACTGCATGAGCAGGCGTGCCATCTAGAGCGGTATCGACGCGCAGGGACCCCAACGCGTGTCGGCCATATGGCACAAAGTTTTGTTCGGCTTGCACAGTCGTCGCAGACGTAGGCGACGTCACTTCTGTGGGTCCTGCGGGCGATGGACGCGTGGGGGCGGTACCTCCGGTCGATTCACGCGACTTGGCTGAAATGCGCGCCAAGAGGGACGAAGGCTGATCGTTCGGATCACTATTAGTGCTGAGGGATCTCGCCCGGCCGTCTTGTGGCGCCACCGGCGCAGGTTGAGTAGCCGTCCGTGACGTTTCCGCATTCGACGGAGAAGGCGCGCCAGGAAGCCCAGGAGCTCCAGAGATGGGTAGCTCGGTGTGAATAAAGCAACAGCTTTAGTCCGAAATGAGATTAACTTTGTTCACAATGGGAATCTGGCAAACCTACCGCTTGCCATACGGACACGACCCCGAAACCCAGAACGTTCGGCAAATCTCGGTCTTGTACTGAAGAAGAATAGCGATAAGAACCTTTGTCTGGGCTTGTGATCGAATACATACCTTGGGATGTCGTGAAACTTTACGAATTTCCTCTTCACCATGGGCGAATTGACACTTGGGTCCGTAGCGGCAGCTGCCCTTTTCTTCCCAGCTTCTACACAACTCGGTCTTGTACAACCCCAACTTGCGATTGTTTGCGCTTGGCCCGCCATGATTCTCGCGCAGGTAAGCAGGTGCGTCGTACTGCAGCTGACGCGCCAACGCCTGGGCCAACGCGGGCGTATAAGCGTCCGCCTGGGTGTAAAAGTTGTTGGGCGAATACGGGGCGCCATAGATCGCACCAGACACGTGGCTCATGTGAGGCGGCGGGTATGTCTGGAGCGCGCTCAAAATTGCAGCGGCGTCGCGAATCGCCGGGTCCGATGCGGAATGATGATGAACTGGTCGAAGATGGGGCGCGTGGCCATGGGGGTAGCCGGCGCTGACACCACGTTCGTGATGCATATCCGCCGGGTAGAGAGGTTGGGGTGCTGCTGGGGGCATGGGCGCATAAGCGCCGGGCGGCGGTGGAGCCGGATATGTTGCTTGCGGGTAGCGGTAATCGATGCCGGGGGGATAGTGCGCGGTGGGTGGGACCGCTGGTGCTGGCATGGTTACGGGCATGGGCATGGCCGCAATCGGGCGTACGGTCATGTCGGCTGGGTATCTATACTCGACAGTGTGATCATCAGTGTTGGACGTATGAGACGGGATCGAATGGGTGCGGTAATCGTAATGTTCTGCGCTTGCATCCAGCGGCATGTTGGGCGCAGGGCCTAACGGCATGTGGGCCGTGTGGATGTTCTGCGGGTATTGCGGCACGGGGTGCTGGGCGGAGGGTCGTTCTTGATGACTAGCAAAGTTCTGAGGACCAAAACCAGGCTTGTCCATCGAGGCGATTGGGTATGTTCGGTCAGGACCCTCGTCTTGCAAGGCCGCTTTGGCATCCATGCTGCCCTTGGATTGGTGAAGCGGCGTTAAAACGCTGGCGGGCCCATCAGACGAAGTGGTAGCAGATGAAGGCGAACGAGAGTGACTGTACGAGAATAATGTATTGTCGCCTGGCTCGGTGGTAGGGGCGGTAGGGGAGATGGAAGAGCCCGAGTCTCCACTACGCGGCACGGTATGCGCTGGGACGTCGGCCCCGTTGTTCTCTTGCGGGTCGGACACCTGCAGCCTGCCCATCTCGTCGGCGACATCCCACCCAGAGTTGGCCGTGTCGTCCACGACCGAGGTGTTTCCCTTGAAACTCCAACCCTGGCGGCCTGCGAATCTGGCGCTGCGTCCGACCGTTGCAGAGGCCGGACCTTTGGTGAAATCTCCAAAGCCAGATGATTTGTCAGCCTCGATGGCCGACATGGCAATGGGCATTTTGGAGTCGTGGGTGAGCGGGCTCGATGTGTAGTCGCCGGTGGACACACTCGGGAGCATGGCGCGACCACCGAGCATGAGGGGCGATGGCGAGTACGAGGTCTGGGTCGGGCGCAGCGACGAACGTTTGGTGAGAGGGGGAGTTGAGCGGTCGACGTCGAGCGCCTCGATTTTGTGGCTGGGCGACGGAGCTGGCCGCTGGAGAGTCGTGCGAGGGAGAACCTCGTCCTCGTTGCGGCCAGGGTCTGACATTGTCACGTTGAAAAGGTTTGTGTCGTGCAGGTCGTGAGACTGTGTCAAGAGGTGTGATTGCAGCAGACGTGTTTTACGCAGTCATAGAATGGTCGTGTCTAAGAAAGTCATTAACGTAGAGAGAGATGGAGGGCGAGCGGGACTTGCCAGTTAATTTTGGGAATTCAATGCGAATGCAAATAGTGGACAGAGCTCGACGCGGTCGTTATGATACTGTTTTAACAACAATAATCAAGATGCGGAATAAGTAAGTGCGATGGGTCCAAAGCGAGCAAAGCGGCAACGGGTCGATGTGGGCGAGAGCTCCAGGCAGAGACCGCGTGCAGGTTTGTGATAGATAGGATAATAAGAGAACGACGAGACTGGGTGGCCGACACCGGGCAAGCTGCAGCCTCGACGTAGACAATGCTGGTCCGGCGAGGA
>WSLN01000013.1:0-68665 GCA_019677355.1 Ceratobasidium sp. 370
TTTGTATACGCCTCCGTATATATACGCCCCGTTTATAAACCGTAAATAATCCTCGGTGGATTATTTACCGTACCCTATCTTACATTCAAAGAAATCCCATTTGAACAAAAGGTCACCTTCCCGCATAGTGATCTTGCCCGTGAGCATCACCCCTTTGGACTCATCCCAACACTGGTTATCACAGAGGTTGAAATGTCGTTCTGGCACATATACCGTAGCTGAAAACGTAGTTTATAGGGCAATGAACCGCTGGATTTGCGCGAATCTCAGGCAATTGCACGGTATTTAGACAGGATCGCTCCCTCTCCATCATTAGTACAGGCCGACTTGAAGCTACCCGAGAGACTATGGGAACTTGCCAGTATAATAGCGTCTACTGGTATGAAGCTGCAGACATACATACGAACCCACGTGCACATGTTGACCAGGTATATGCTATTAGGCTTCAAAGCCATCGAAATCCAAGTCGTGAAACCACGAATCAAGTCAATGGACGAAGGTCACGAATCTGCCGACGAGTGCCGGGCACGAATAGAGAAATCTGGCGGGGCGCAAGAGCTCCGGATTTTTTTCCAGACGCTTGATGGACTTCGGGAGGGCAAAGGCCCTTTTCTGTTGGGCAACAACCCAACCTGGCCTGACTTCTTTTTATACCCGCTTGTGTCCGACCTGCTTGCGACTCCAGATGCTGATTTAGCACCACCAAGGTATGTGTCTAATTCTCACAAGATTCAAAAGGTCATACTGAATATGACCAGTGTTATTTCATGGGCCAAGTCGATGGAGGGTGTGAAAGGCGTCAAAGATACCCACTTGGGAACTTTAGCGGCTGGCGGTCGTCCCTAGGATACCTTGCTTGTCGTGTAATGGAGTATAACAGTATACATTTAGCCTATGTGACACTTCACCAAGGCGCAAACGATTACAAGGTTTTAACAGTGAAGGTGTCTATGGGAACACAGGCTCGTTCAGTCAGTAGAGTGGCCCGCCGCCCAAGTAGATACCTGTCTCAAGTTATAAATCAAAATCAGAGTCGTCATCCTCCACGGTTGGTCGGGGCGGCCCTCGGATCTTTGAAGTTGGTGCATTCACTGTACCCGACCCTTGCTTCAGCTCTCCTAGTCTGGACCCTCGTAACGCAGAAGACAAGCGCCGTACTTCGTCTTCATCTTCAGAATCGCCTTGTTTGGGCTGGCGTGGTTGGGCTGGAGGTTGTTCGGAAACCATTCCCAGAGCACGAAGGATGCTCTCGATTTCTGTGGTCAAAATCAAGTATAAGCTGAGCATGCTATTAGGTGTTTCCACTATAACGTTCGCACCTTGGAGTGTCCTAGGCCTATCGGTGCCCCAGGCTGTTACTTGGCTCACAGGGTTGCCGTTTCGGTAGAAGAACAAGGTGGGCAAATGTCGATCGGGGTAGTTTTCGATACACTTGTTCCCTATGATGCTAACAAATTTTGTGGATGGATACCGTGCGGCCAGTGTTTTGAGATGCCCAGTTAACCGCGTACATGCTACGTCCCTGCAATCTAGGTTAATTCTTCAAAATTACATACATCGCAGCGGCTACTTACCCATCTTTGTACAAGTAGCACACTACGGGCTGGCCGCTGCCACTTCCTTCCTTGCCCTCCTCGTCTATTTTACTCGCCTCGGTGACCTCGCGTTTATAGTCGTCGCGCCCGATTGGCAGCATTTCACCAAATCGACCCTTTTTCTCTTCTCGCCTGAGCTCCTGCATTCGTTTCCTCCTGTATTCTTGGACGACACGCTCTGTATCCGAGTCTGGAGCGTCGTCCTCAAGTTCCTTGAGTGCCGCGTCAGAAGCATCTTGGAGTTTCTCTGAGATGGTCGGGGATCCTGGAGGTGAGGGTGTTGGGGGTGTCTTTGGGCGCGGGGGAAGTATGCCTTGAGCGCGCAGAATATCATTCCACTCGGTGTCTTCGTTGGGGTTCTGCATCGCGAGAAGTAGAGTGTCTTGCCACTGTCCGAGCGACCTAGTGCGCTAAATAGTTTTTTCCAAGGCACCGAAGAGCCGCTGGTGCACAGTCGTCGCAGCTCGAGCCCAAGATCACGTGCTTCGATCGCCAAGGCACAGCGGCAGCATGTGACTCGGCATCGGCACATGCAAGTCCCGGGAAACCGGTCCTACTGCTACATAAGATCCCCGCACTCCCCTGCGTTCTCCCCACGCTTCTGCGCACTCTCTTAAACGTTTGACAAGATTAAAAAAATGACTGGTCCTATTTCGACTCCTATTACCAGGTTGTTTGGGATCGACCACCCCATTATCCTTGCCTCTAAATGGCTTTCGCGATGGGAAGCGTGGGCGCTGTCATACGGGTAGCTTCAACCTTTACCTAGACGCCAGGGCTTACCTGCTACTTGCGTACTAGGATGTACTTCCTGCAGAGACTATTGCAGATTATGTGATTAGGGATGCAATTCAACAAATCTGGTTCGCGGGCGGCCTACTCCTCGAGAACTTCAGGTCTAAACTTTGAGCCGTCCCCCCACCTTGAAGTGAATTGACATTAGGATGAGGTGGCTCGTGAATGTTCCCGCCAGTCTTCAAAATAGTTATATCCATTACGTTGTAGTATGCACAATGTGAACCTGAAACCGAACCCAAGCCAGCCCCGATGGTTTACATCAAGCTCTGACCGATCTTCGACTTCCAGGTGTGTGCATTCTCAAAGCCGTTTTGGCCAGTCGAGTCTGCCACAACAAAATATTATTCCAGTCCCTGATCATGAGTAGCGGAAAACCCCAACTTACAATCACGGAGGGTCTGCTGTACCTCCTCACGAGTGGTCATCACGAATGGACCGTACTGGAAGACCGTTTGGTCAAGAGGTTGCCCCGCAATGAGTACGGCACGAGCATCAGGACTAGTTGATGTAATGGTGACACCGTTTTCGGACGCCTCGGACGAAAGTACCTGAATACGCGATGAGAACACAATTATACGTAGCGCACAGGAATAGAAAGTTACCAAGGTGTGGAAATGGTCGTGCGATTCAGAGTTGTTGACTTTGAGGGATCCTTTCAGGACTAAAAAAGCAGGTTAGCCATGGCGTTGTACAGATTATTACCGCACCGATGCTTACTATACAAGAACGCAGTCCAACCCGATGCTGTCATAGGGCTCGAGTCAGGGGATTGTCGCCAGCTCAAAGTGGTCGACTCACGAAGATCCTGGAATACCGTCACATCGCTCGCCTTAAATTGAAAGTCCATGTACCAGCATCCCCCAAGGTGTTTGACTGGCGACTCAGCGCCAAAGCTCTTGCCGCTAATCACCTTGATTTCGATGGGTCCGTCGGGTCCTTCCGGGAAGGCACTCGGGATCCTACGGCGGATGTTTAAGTTCCGGAATCAACCAATCCCCCTAATAATACTTACTGGGAACGATTCAACTCTTGGTATGTTGGCGACTAGGAATAAGACTCGATGTTAGGGACAGCAAGATTAACGCCAAGTATGTTCCTTACCGTCATTTTGTGCTCTTTCGGCAGATCGATCCACAGCTGCATGCCCATAGGATTGGGATCATCGGGGCCGAAGAGGGGCATCTACACCAGATGTAAATATCCGAAATATGTTTGCTACTGCAAGCGACCCCTACCTCTGCGTGAACAATCCCCTTTCCTGCAATCATCCACTGGACGTCACCAGGCCCAATAACGCCTTTGTGGCCGGCCGAGTCCTCGTGTTGGGAAGAACCTGTTGTGTCCGGGTTGGTACCTGCTTCCACGACGGGATGGTGGGTTACATACCTTCAATCATGTAGGTTACGGTAGCCTGTCCTCGGTGAGGGTGGTCTGGGAATCCACTACCGGGAGTCAAACTGCGAAGAATGAATAAAGGGAACTCGATATGCTATGTAATGCGCCTTACTGGAAGTGATCAAGCCTATTAAAATGGACTGCTCAGTAACCGTCGGACAAGTTGCATCAAGAAGAAAAACAAACATAAGAAACGGACTCAAGTTCCGCAAGCTCATCGACCCGATGGAACGACGAACAATCGCACCAGCACCTTCCGGCGTCTCTGCAGCGTACACTTTCTTGACAACACTTCGAGAGATTGATTGGGTAGCCATCGTTTCAAACCTGGTAAAACACAGGTTAGTTTAGACTGGCACAACTTCGCCGTGCTAACTCACTTTGGTGACGATTCGCGCGATGGGTGAGCGATGGAAGCGGTACTGGGACTTAAGTAGGCGAATGAGGAATAGACGGCCTGGTGAACTAGTTCAGGCGAGATAATGTAGGCGTAGGCAACAAAAACAACTAGGATAGAGGATGCAAAGGCCAGAGACCTGGAGGCTGAGAGCATGACGGATTGTCACAGCTGCCAACGCACCAGCCTTTTATACAGGCGCAGTCGAGCAGTGGCCGCTCAGTAAACATGACAGACAGAACCCGTCATTGTCCATTTTGGGACTCAAATTCCCATGCTGACCAATATGATCGCTTGAGCATGTAAGCGAGCTGACTTAGGTCATTGTGCTGAGTCGTGTTCACCGACTAATCCAAGGCATATTCATGGTCAAACCAGCGGACTTGGCATTACTGTATATATCGTTAAAACACGGGAACATTCTGGAACACTCCATAACCAAGAAAAGTCCAATTTACAAGGCATCCCAAAGCTTTTGTTTCCAGGTGCGTGGGCCTAATGCATCTTGGGCAGCAAGGTATTGCTCCTCTTCCTCATCAATCTCGCGCTTGCCAGTGATAAGGTCAACCTGCTCAGGCGGGATGACGCTAGTCTTGTAATAAAGCTTGTATCCCTGGGTTGCAACTTTAAGTCTCGTGTTGAAATTAACCACGAAGCGGTACTCACCAGCCAAAGGAAGAAGAAAATGGGGGCACCGATGTAGCTCGTAATAAAATTAGGTGTGTTCATTGGCTTTATTAGGGTATCAAAGCCCTATATAGCTCCGGACATCAACAAGTTGTGGACAGCGTAATGGGCTATATGCGCACCTTGAAGAAAGTAATAATCGCTGTGACGATGAGAGCAAACCATGCTCCCCACGGTTGGAACGGTGCCTAATAATGACGCTTTAGAACAGTGGAATTGGAGTAATGTGAGATAACGCTTACTTTATAGGGCAGGGAGTCCCTGCTGATACCTTGGGCCTTGAGCGCCTTCATGAAGCGGATATGGGTGTAAACAATGCACATCCAAGTGGTTGCGCCAAAGAAAGTGACCAAGTTGACGAAATATGTGAACACCGTAGCTCCCGACTTCTTGACGTTAAGGAAGGTGAGAAAGCAAAACGCCGTACAGAACAACAATGCCGGCCCTGGCGAGCTAATGGTCAATACTTGCCAAATATGACGATTGCTGAGAAATTTTCTTACAAGGGACACCCATGCGGTTCACGCGCTTGAAAATCCTTGGCGCTTTGCCCTCTGCTGCGAGCGCAAAGAGGGTACGCGAACCAATATACAGATCTGAGTTGGCCGCGCTCATAACGAAGATCAGGATGACCGCATCTAAAAGTACAGCCGATGAGCACGGGCACCATCGAGACATAGTTGGGCGCTCACTGATAATATGCGGGAGTACCCGGATGTGAACTAGATTGGCCGCAACGACAAACGGAGAGGCAGCAGCACCAGTCTTGGCCGAGGTGGCGACGAACAGGTTCTGATCCGTCGAAGGAACGATGAGACCAATAACGAATACACCACCGATGCTGGGAACTTCATTCAGCATGTGCACGAGAAGGCTACGATATTCACGTACTAGAACACAAGGATTCGCCAGAATGCTGCGTAACCGGGCGGTGAGCCCACGTTGCAAAAACTTCAAAAGAAACACGTACTTCGCTTGATGGCCTTGGGGATGTTCTTACGCGGGTTCTGGGCCTCACCAACAGTGACACCGATCAGCTCAGTGCCCATGTATGCGACTGAAACGAATAGTGAGCAACGCGAACAAGCACCGAAGCCAAAAAAACACTTACACAATGCGTTAACCATAACCGCCCAGAAGCCTGGATTTGTGACAGACGTGAGCACATGTGCCCGGAGCTCGCTTGTCATATGAATGCGCTTACCGAGGAAGATACCCAAGGAGCCGGGCTCCTTGTACGTGCCCATGGGTGCGTTGGCAACGTTATCGGGATTCCAGTAACGGAATCCAATGCGGTCGTGCCGAGGGTTGCCACCGAGGTCTAGACGGAGATGTGAGCAGGCTGTGGGCGCTCGGTCGGGCACTGCTCACCAATAATAATGCCCATTAGGATGAGCCCGATCAGCGCTATGACCTTGATGCTGGACAGCCAGAACTCGAGTTCGCCGAATACACGAACTCCCAACAGGTTGACAAAGAAAACTGCAAGCGACCCCGGTCGGTTAAACTGTCGCTTTGAGAACTGAAAGCCCTTACTGAGCGCAATCAAGATTACCATCCACACTGCGATATGAACCCTGCCATGAACATCCCAATACCGGATGACAACTCCTGCAGCATTGATGTTGTTGGGCGTCACAATGAGGTACTTCATTAGATAGTTCCATCCCAGAGCGAAGCCAAGAGCAGGATCCGCAAATCGTGTGGCATAACCGCTGAAGCCCGTAAAGTCCCAACACGAGTTAGTTGCCTTGTAAAATGGTTAACATGATCGAGATACTCATTTTTTGTGAGGGAGATATGCTGCCATCTCACCCAAACTGGTCATGACCATGTAGCAGACGAATCTAAAACAGCCCATTGGATAAGCTTGCATAAATGATGACGTCCTCACGGGGTAACGCACCCCACAAAGCTGTAACCCAGAAGAAGTCCCAATGGACCTCCTCGACGCAGAGCCGTGCCCGAGCCAATGATAAGGCCGGTTCCAACAGCGCCTCCGAGCGCGATCATAGAAATCTGACGAGCTGTACGCCACCGTGTCAGACGATCTCCAAGGCAGCCGCAACTAGGACTAACCTTTGAGACCCCGGTGAAGGGTGAGCTCATGGTCCTCGTCGACCGGCAGACCCTCAGCATTGGTAAAGACCGGCTGCTCAAGGGTATGGATGCCCGACGGTGAGCGCGAACCCTTCTCGTCGACGTCGAGGACCTTTTCGTCTCGGCGCGGGGACGACATGATCTGCGAAGATGGGGAACGTGCAGAACATGGGGGAGCATCCAGCCCGGGTTTTAACAGGGTGGCACCGGCTGTGAAGAAGCATTGCCCAGGGCGGGAAGCGATAGAAGGGCACAGGCAAGTCGATCTCGTGCAGGCATGGTTCGGGAAGAGTTGCACCACAAATGTTATCGTGGAGTACACTCGGCCCAAGCGCTCTGGAGCAGAGACCATGTGGAACTCATCATTCGCCAAGCCAAAACCCCGGAACTTATCACCCATTACTCGATGCGTCCCATATCAATTGACTTAAAAAATTCGGACCAGCGCGTAATCGCCTTTTCAATTGCTAAGCGGTATCTTTCTACGTCTTGGCCCTAGTCCATGGTCCGGTAATCTCAACAATCTGAATGTCTGGTGTATTTTTCTTAATAGCCAGGAAATAGGGGCGAAATGATTGCAGTATAGCTCTACATGTGACCATCATTGGGCACACAGGTTACGCGCAGTCAAACTTCTTCATCCTGATCGTTTGACACTGCATGTTTCACAAGCGATGCTTGATCTCCTTTCGGGCGAGTTGCCCAAATCTGAGCGCAGGGACGCCACCCGCAAATCGCTCGGCCTGGGCAAACGACTCGCGCAAATTGGTAGCCCGAGGGTCGTTCTTCTCGTGAACCGCCGCCTGCGCAGTGTTAAACGCAGTCACGGGTTACAGTTTCAGCACAGGAGAGCCCAGGGATCACAAGGTGAGACACGAAACTTGCAATGTTTGGGGGAGCACGGACCTGAATCATGCGCTTTGTGCTCAACAGAGCGCTAGGGTCAAGTCCATCCAAGCGACCAATAAGGTACTCGCGCACTGCCTTGTGAAAGCTCTCACTGTCGTCAGCCGAGAATATTTTACTGAATTGACGGTCAAATGAGGGGGTACCGGCATGAATTGTACGGGGGACCCACTTGATAAATCCATTCCTCTCCAGCTCATCCGCCGTTGCTTTCTTGCCCCAGAGCAGGACTTCAGTCGCTTTCGCCAACCCCATCCGGTTCGCAAACGTCACAGACGCATTTTGCTCAGCTGAAAGGCCGAGAAAGGAGAATGGAACAGCTATCCATGCCTATTCCATCGTTCTAGTCAAGCACACACCTGAGAATCAAGAGTGTGCTTACTTGGGGCATCGCGTAGATGAAATCAAAGTGACCGAGCATCGCTATGACGTGGGATTTAGCCTTGGGGCCGTAAGATAAGTTGAAACACTTACCAGCCGCGATGCCGACAGCGGGGCCGTTCAGCAATGCTACGAGGATCTTGGAGTGATTGTACAGCTGCAATATTGGCCATCAAGTTAGCGTCAGTAGTACCCGCTAACTCTGTGCACCCACGGCATCACTAAGGTCCGTATTGGACAGCATACCTATTGAGCTCTTGTTAAGATGGCGATGAATGATAGGGTCATAAAGAACGTTACCCATCGAAAGTGCGGTTCGACGCGGCGATGTCTGCCCGTCAGGTTCATGACGCGCACCAACATCCGTACCTCTAATACCAAGTCAGTATCTACAAGTACCTGGTCCCACAAGGACTAACGCGCAGAAAAAGCGACCCGACGCTTGGACAACAGTACACTTCCCAGGTGGTCAGGACGCTCACAACACAGCAAAGGAGTAGCTTACCAAAACATCCGACATTTTGTCAACCTCCCTCAGCGTCTCGGAAACAAACTGGTAGTCTTTAGAGTTAAGATTATAAACACACGTTTGCCTGCGTAGCAAAAGTGGCATACCATCTCTAGTCAAGGCGTTTAAAGACGCAGGCCGGTTGAGTTGTATGGTTGCTATGCCATCTGCGACATGAAGACTAGGAGTGCTCATGTTGGTGCGTCAAAAGTAAACGTCCAAATACTGCGTCTAGTGAGCGACAGACTAGGTTTTAGGAACAAAACTATGGCACGCTATATTTCGACGTGGAGACCGTGGGGTGGCCGGCAATCACACCGTGCCGGGTTACCGAGCTATACAGTACCGATCACTAACGTAAACACTGTGCAATACGCCCTGATGCTTGCTCTAGGCCACAGCCATTATGGAAGCCCCCAGGCAGCTAAGAGGCTAACAATGCTATGAAATTGTGTGTACTCTTGTAAAATGTGCTCCACGAAAGCCTCAAGACACAGCCCGCCCTCTATTGGTAGACATTGACCGGGGCTACGACGAGCTAGGAACACATTCTAGGCCTTTGACACTCATCAGCATGTTTAGCAAACTAGAACAGCTTACATTTTTTATGCAGCATATGTTCCTTAAAATTAGATCATCATGGCTGAAATTAAGATAGCCGGCGCACGACAGGTACAACGACAGCTGGGAGTTCTTGTCACATTAAGCTACGCACCCCCAGGCTGATAAGATCCATGAGAGGCAGAACTCTGAGCTCATAGTATGCTTGACCCACGAGCGCACGGATATTGAGCAGGCAGTAGCAGTGATGGTTCTTCAGAGCTTTCGACTGAAGGTCAGGTTGCGAAAACAGACCGGATCGAATATTCCCTTTGGCAGTTTTGCTGGACGAGCCAATGGCTCAAGCTGCTCAGCCAAGCTCCGGGCTCGGAGCGCTCCGAGTAGCTTGTACCTAATGCCACCCCCGAGTCTCGGCGATATCTCTGAAATAATCAAGCAGGAATTGCTTGACCTGCTGCGCATACGGCACTTTCGTGCTAAAACACCCAATGCTTGCATGCCCGTACAAAGAGAACGGTGATTTTAACATATATTTCAACAGGGGCGGTTAATCTTCCGAGAAATTCCTCTAAGCCGCCCGAGTTTTCACGACAAGGCCGGCTATTTTCCCATCAGGGAGGGGGAAGGTTCTCTGGATATGAGAGGCGCCTGAATTATTGGCTTGGGCTGGCACGCTGCAGGAGTGTCTGTGAAAATGGGCGTGGGTGTTGGGTATTTTGGGGTGGTGGAACCCGGAGCTTTGAGATCCGAGCCACAGGCAGGTCGAGAGACATGGTCGACGTAGGGCTTGTGGGAGTGCGCCGGCTATTGCCATTGTCTATACTTGCCCATCGCGACGGATCCGGATGTCCGAGAGTAACATATTCAAGGCCGGTACAATTGGGAACAGGGGTCTAGACCATTCGAGGAAATGCTTGGCGTCGTCTGGGCATCACTTCTTTAGATAGATCTTCTTCGACGGCTGCAATCATGCGAGCGGCTAATGGTCACCCCCGGGGACCGCCTGTCCAGAACTTGCAAGCCTTGCACCAGGCTTGAGAACGACTGTAACAGACATGGGCCGAGGGCCTATGGGCAAGGGGTTGGAGCTTAATACGAGCAACCGCATTGAGAGTAAAGTGTATACCGTGAGTGGCAGGGTTTTTTGGTTGCGAGAGTCCGGGGTCCGATGCGCATACAGCAAGCTGCGCTCCATCTGTTGTGCTCTCATTTCAACTACACGGGCTTGGCTTTGGGATTCTCCACGAGCCTACGTGCTCTAGTCGGGAGGCTCCGCTTTGCAACCGGGCAACGCAGGGCGGCATATGCCCCGAGATGCTCCTCGTCGTCTCCCGAATGCCGCCTTCTGGTGTGCAGTTGCTTACGCCCAGACTTTTTCCCCTTGTTAGGCTGAACCTAAACGCGACAGGAAGACTCAACGGCCTTCGGAATAGGCACAGATTCCTTCTGAGACCGATCATAGCTCTAGGGTGGATAGCTCGCTCTTGGCACTCGCTTGAGGTACGACTCATGTGGGGACCCACCTTTAAAAAGCACCCCCCACACTCGCTTCATCCCTCAGCGTGGTTCCCCCGCCACACTCTCTTCGCTCCCCGCTCCCCACCCCCACTTCTGTTGTCGTTTGAAAGACGTTCGCTATGTCTCAAGCGCCACCAACAGAACACCCCGGGATGTTCAGGCAGGCGGTAGAAGCAGTCAAGGTAAATTCTCTTCGCGTATCCCGCATGCAGGCAGAAGACTTACGCCTCCAATAGGATCTCTTCCGTTATGAGCGTGTTACGATCCTCGACGAGCATGGCAATTACGTTGAGAAGGTCATCAAGCCCGAACCATTGATCAATCCTATTACTCTTGTTCGCATGCTGACATGGAAGAACTGGCTGTTCTTCCTCGTCGGCCTCGCGGCCTGGACGGTCGATGGTTACGATTGTGAGTTGATAATATTTATCTTCGATTGACTTCTGGCACTTACATCTGTTCTAGTCCATTCGGTGTCGTTGTCCATTACTAACTTGTCCAAGTTCTACGGGGTCTCGAAGACTGACATTTCCACCTCGATTACTCTCACCCTCCTCTTCCGCTCGCTCGGGGCGGCTATCTTTGGTGTGGCTGGCGACTATTACGGTCGCAAATGGCCGATGGTTATTAACATGTAAGCCCTTGTCCTTCACTCCTTGGGCTTGCCTGAAAACAATCTTCTTCTTCAGGTTCATCATTGGCGCTCTTCAGCTGGGCACCGCCTATGCGCCCACTTACCATGCGTTCCTCGGAGTCCGTTCCCTGTTCGGTATCGGAATGGGCGGTGTCTGGGGCTGCGCCATTGCCATGGCCCTCGAGTCGGTCCCCATCGAAGCTCGTGGTTTGATGTCTGGTATCCTGCAACAGGGGTACTCACTCGGATATCTCCTCGCTGCCGTCTTCAACTTGAGCATCGCTCCTCGTGGTGGTGCCGATGGTTTCAAGGACCTTTTCTACATTGGTGCTGGTGCTAGTTTCTTTGTCGGCCTTGTCCGCATGCTCTTCCCCGAGAGTGAGCAGTTCCGTCGCGCCAAGGAGCAGGGCCAGAAGGGAGGCCACACCAAGCAGTTTATGAAGGAGGCTGGTGTTGTGGTCAAGACCCAATGGCGCCGAATAATTTATGCATGCATTGTGAGTGGGATTTCTCAAATGCAATACAAAAGACTGACACAACTCACCCTTAAGCTCATGGCCCTTTTCAACTTCTTCTCCCACACGACCCAAGACTCCTACCCGACCTTCCTCCAGGTACGTATCGCCGCATATCGCAACATAATCTCCCGTAGCTAACTTGCAAATAGTCTGGCAAGGGCTTTAGTCAACAGGATGCGTCCCGTGGTACTATCATCGCCAAGACTGGTGCAACTGTTGGTGGTGCGGTTATCGGCTATGTCTCTCAGTCATTTGGTCGTCGCCGTTCGATCGTCCTGGCATCGCTTCTCGCCGCGTGTGTCATCCCTGCATGGGTCCTCCCAGATTCACGGGCCGGTCTCGCCGCAGGCTCGTTTTTCCTGCAGTTCATGGTTCAGGGCGCGTGGGGCGTCATTCCTGTTCATTTGAATGAGCTCTCCCCCCCTGCGTTCCGCGCGAGTTTCCCAGGTATTGCATACCAAATTGGTAGGTTCTGTCCGCTCGGATCTCGAAAAAAAAATTAAAAAAATCTAGGTAATATGATAAGTAGCCCGGCCGCGGAAATGGTGACGGCAATCTCAGAAAGGACGTTCATTACGGACAAGGGCAAGCGCGTTGAGGGTGAGTGCTTGCGAGTCGTCTTGGAACAACGATACTCACCTATCCCGAATAGCATTCGGCCCCACGATGGGCATTGCTACCGCCATCATTGCCATCCTACTCGCCTTCTGGACGGCAGTGGGCAAGGAAGCCAAGGGCTCTCATTTCGAGAATGCCGTTGCTGGCCACGGCAACATCGATCCCGCTGCACCCAAGCCGGATATCGAGACCGCAAGCAGTGGAGCTTCGGCCAACGACGAAAAAGCCGAAATGCCAGTCCACCAGGAGAAGGCATAAATGCTCTAGTATGACATGTACGAGTCGGAGACGTTTCATGATTTTGTGTGCTTGTGCTTTGTGTATGCGTGTATATTAGATAAAAATGTTTTGACAAAAGCATGGTTTGAAGAACGTTTGCCCATTGTTATGGGTGCTCCGATGTGACGCAACAGGGACACGGGGGATACTTGGCCGCGCGAAGTCACGTGCTCACCTGGTTACGTTATCACCAGAATAAATAGATGTCTGAAGTCGCATACGGTCGAACAAGAAGAATCTAAGTTGTTTCCGAGCAAACTATCAAGAGACACCTGCTTTGAGGGTTGTTAACCATATACAGGCCGAAAGCCTGAACGCTACGAGATTGATCATGCATACCTGTTAACCCGAACCATATGGCCAGAGTGAGTAAACCAGAATCAACTCAACTCGTCTGCCAAGTACGTGAGCTAGTTCATTCTCGCTCCACTCAGATATCCTAGGAACAGAGCGCAAAAAAAAATGTAGTATTCTTTACGTGTCGGATAGTGCGGCACAACTCCATCAAATCTTGAATGGTTCCCCCGTCCCATGGAACCCACTCCACATCCCACGCGCGCCCTCTGTTGTGCTCTCGACTGGACGTTTAAAAAGACGGATTTTGGCACCAGAAGAGTCAAGTAACAACTGGACTTTTTGTTCGATGCTGGAGGGCTGCAGTTTGTTGAGAGGTACGACTTTGTCCCGTTCATTGACTACATGAGACGAAATGCAGGTGAGAGCTGTTCCGCGTCAGAGAACGAAGACGTACGATAAATACCCCGAACAATAGGCGGCTTGAATGGTCTTTGCCTAACCACGACCTCCACATGGGGGTTCTCTCGAGCTAGGCGTTCGGTGTGCCGCAAGAGATAACCACGCAAGACTGCGGACGAAGACCAAGTATCACAGTATTCGAACACGAGTTTTTTAAGCTGAGGTACAAATGCGCCATGTCCATTAGAGGGGCGCGTTCTTAGGGATGCCCGGAGTATAGGGATGGTGGCGGGCATTATGGACTTGGAGCCAGGAGTGCAAGGTTTCGGCGCTTAGTAATGTGAACCACAAAGCCGGATTCAAATATTTTGGCGGTCAGACGATGTCCAAGAAACTCAGCATAGATTGTCCTCTTCGGAGTGACATATACAAAAATTGGAACGATACAGAGAAGATTAGCATGGCCCCTGCACAAGGATGACACGCTAGTTCAGAGTGGACGGTCTACGGACCGCAATATTTATTTTATTTTTGAACATGTCTTTTACAGGTGTATAAGGACCGTACACGCAGAAGTCAAACCGTTTCTGGAGTAAAGTTGTACTTCTTCATCGCTATCCGTTCTATCAGCCCGGGCCAAATCCAATACAAAAATAATCCCATTCGCATAGTGCTCGGTATCCATACGCTTCTCGTCTCCGTGTCTATGCCTCTCACAATCGCTTCAGCAACAACCTGTTTCCCTAGTGCACCCTTCAACACCTCTCGAGTGTCACCGCCATCCACAGCAGAAGCTCTAAAGTCGCCTTCAATCGTAGATGGAATTATGTTTGTGAACTTTATGCGCGGATGTTCAATAGCGAGAGATTGAAATAGCACGAGACTGGCCGACTTTGTTGAACAGTATAGCGCGCGGGTGGGAGCAGGCACGACAGCCGCGAGTGAGGAGATCAGGGCAATCGCGGGTTTCTCAGAGGTTGTTTCGAGAAGAGGGATCTGGAGGACGGTGTGTAAATCGTCCCACTATCTCGACAGCCTAGACACGTACCAGTGTCGCAGCAGAAACGAGAGGGCCAATGTAGTTTCCTTCCAGAGCTTTGAACGCTACGGCTTTTATATGACCGACTCCGCCTTGCTTAACTATATTCATGACCGGCTGCAGGGCTGACACTCCAGCTGCAATGACCACCGTATCGAGGCCATTCCAGGCTATAATGTGTATAAATATCATGGAAAGGAAGATAAACGAATAGCAGACCCGGAGCGCACCTTGTCGTATAGTATCCCGTACCCTCGCCATATCATCCTCGTTCCCGAAATCAGCAACTATTGGCAACACTCTGCCTGCTTTGTCCGCAGATGCCTCCCACGCTTGAATGCACTCTTGTTCCAACTCTTGAAGCAAAGCCGCTCGCCGCGCAACGATAGTGACTCGAGCGCCCCGCTTCGCGTATGCAACTGCCGTTGCTCGCCCTACTCCTGATGAAGCGCCGATTATGAGAACTCGTTCATCAGTCGTTCGGATGACCTGAGTTCGTTTAGGCGTTGAGATCAAACGAGCTCCGATGATGATAGAGATTCCGGCAAGCAAGGCAACACCAGATGACAGGACGTGTGGTCCCAAATTAACAATAGGCATTTCCAGAGGTGACGGTTTTGGCAGGGTTCTTGCGGGGCGCTTGCTCTTACCGAGGAACTATAGGCGCCGTGTGCCATGACCGGGCGAACGCAACTCTAGCCTAGCCTCGGATCTGCTCTCCATTAACCAACAAAAAATGGATCTATCTCTTGGATGAAATACAGCGTAGTCGGGCGAGTGCTAAGCCTCAGGGACCAAGAAACTTTTGCCCTTCACTGCTATTGACCCAATTGATGACCCCCTTCCACGAACTCACCCTTGTAACATTGGGTGGAAGCTCGTGCAGATTCTCCCGTTCCCACCACTTGTGCCAATCAGCCTCGCTAAGCTTTGTACCTGTTTGAGCTGCTCGATGTTTTGCTTCGGTTTCTTCCCAGCGTTCCCGCTCAGCATAGCCTAAGAAAAACGATTCAGGACCTGAGCTCGTCGAAAATCTCAAAGGGACCCACTCATTCTATCTTGCATGCTGGAGTCGGCGCTAGGTCGCTGGTTCCATTGGTAATCCCCAAACAGAAGGACTGGAACCACAGATGCGCAGAGCAGCGCATTCGGCAAACTATCGTCGACAAGAGCGCGAGCACCAATCATAACGAGGATGTCTGCTTTGGTGACTCTTTTGGTGTTGGCCGTGCTGTCGGTTACGGGAGGCGGATTGGGGTTATGCTCGAATTCTCCTGTGTAATGGACTTTGTCGACCACACCTGAGTGCGGTGATGCCGAAATGAGAATGTTCCAGAGCAATTTGGGGTAGAACGAGCCCACCTGGAAGCCACTTGGATAGCCAATTGTCTGTCATTGACCGGTGTTGGGTACCGCGTGCAGTGACAATCTCGAGACGATATCCCAAGGCCTTCAGGGACTTGATACCCTCGATTGCTCCATCGACGGGTGGTACATTCGTGAGCTCGTCGGACCCGGAGAATAGTTTGACTTTGCGGAGTGTCTCTGTTGGGGTACCCCAACCCGGGTTCTACGCGGGCTGTATCATGAACCGACGTAGGCAAGAAATAAAGGGTATATACCTTCCAATAATGACTGGAATGAAGTTTCAGCCAATGACCAGCTCAGCGTAATAACTGAGACTCACTAGTAGTGGAAATCCGAGATACTTATGCTTGTATTGTACTTGGCATTGTGCCCTTATAGTAGACCACATGAGCCGAGTCGTGCTTCCTTAAAATACCCCAAACTTACATGCAGCAGCAGCTTCGTTCGTGCGGCATAACACGTCGTCCTGGTGGCCAAATGGCGTTAGAGAACGAAAAAAGGATTCATGTCACCCGTATTAGGCGTTTACCATATCGATTGCAATCAAGGGGGATGCTTGGGTCTTGTTCGACATGTTCGATGGCGTTTTGTCTGAGTTGTGCCGGAGGCTGAATCCCGAGGGGCTGCTGAGTCATCAAACCAGCTAATATCAGACCGACTCGACCCACACCGTGACGACATCGACTAGTCTACGACGAACTTGCTCTCTAATTCGGCAGCCGAATACAGTATCTGCATGCAACAATAGTATCCATTACTATTATCCAGTCTGTTTGAGCGACAACGCGATAACCCCTGCGCATCTTATAGCCACAACCTCCACTTATATATCTTCATTTAGACTGCCTTTAATTTTACGACGGCGTAGATATGGAGCCTGCCGCACCAGCACCAAACGCTATCCAGAATCCAATCCATGGCACAACTATAGATACTTCTCCTGAAGAACTTGGCCTCACTCGATCGCATGCGTCCAACACGTTGAGCGACTCTCACGACTCGGGAGACGACTCGGGGGGTGGCAAGGGCATTGTGAAACGCACGGTGGAGAAACTTGGGCGAGGCGCGTCGCTTAGCCGGTCCAAGAAGCATGGGGATGCTGGGCACATTCGTGGGCAACGTAGCCTGTTTAGCATAGGCCGCCACAAGGGCAGAGACAAAGCGACAGAGGAGGTTACCGGGATTTTAGCGGGACACGCAGCTGGGGCCAGCGATGTTGAGCATGGTGAGTCGGCATTTTGAGCCACAAGAAGTGAACGTTGACCTCAGGTCGACTTTCTCAGATGGCTCTCCTCAGAAGCTGTCCCAGTCGCCTCTTAATCCTAGCCCTAGGTCCTCCCCTCGAATCTCGAGGATGGCAGCTACAACGTCTGATGTTCGGCGCGGCAAGGGCGGGTCGGCACCGAGCTCAAGGCCATCAATGTCGGTAATGGGACTCGGTAAATCGGATGAATTCGGTGTAGGATCTGTACGTCGCGTCTGTCGGGGCTTGCGTCGCGATGATTTTGAATCATAATGTCTTTATTGCAGATGCGTATGGGCACACAAGCACTCATCCAGGCCTTGCATGCCATGCCCTGGGAAGATGAGCGCGACGACGATGTCCCAGAGCTCGCCTCCAAGCGCGGGCGTGGGAAGGGTCGCCGTGAACCGGTCTCGGCTGACTCGAGTGACGAAGACGATGGATCTACTAAAGCAGGTAGGTCCTTTATCTAACTCCGCGTTGCCCGAGAACCTTGTAACTTACCGCCAGAACCAGACTTTGTGTTAGCTTCTTCTATCCATACCATCCACCGGCCCGTTGCTCGATCTCGTTTGGTTACTCCAGCATTTAATCGTCAGGTTGAACAATCCCCTCAACCTCAGATTGAAGCTGCCGAGGACTATTTCTCAAATCCCTTGTCTGCGGATGAAGACGATGGCTTGCAAGATTTCGATGAGGGCACTACCCCCGAATCAGCTTTCGCGGTGCCGAATCCTTTCAAGGAGCCGTCTCGAATGAAACTTCAGCTCCCAGCGGATAAGTTGAGTAAGGTCGAGGGAAAGAAGCGGGTGCCGCCACCTACGAGAACAGCTAGTATGGCCACGGTGCGGATGAAGAGACGGGCGAAGCTTGCGGAAAAACTGAAAGATGTTTTTGGAATCCCTGAGATCCAAGAGGTCGTTGCCGGTTAGTATTCATATTTGACCATATGAGCTAGGCTCATTTCTGGCGCACTGCAGAAATGCCTTGCTGGCTCTTGCGTTCTGTCTGTGAGTCGCCCTTTACCGGATGGGGTAGCACGCCTACTGATCGTGTCAAACCAGTGCTTCAGGGGTATATGTATCTTACCAACACACATCTATGCTTCTTCGCGCACCTGCCCACTCGAGAGGTGCGTGTTGCCACGTATTTGTAATTGATGTACTGACGGATAGGCGATAGGACCAAGTGCTCAAGTCCGGTACCATGTCTAAGAAGGCACAGAGGACGAAGCGGTGGAACAAGCACTGGTTCGTCCTGAAGAATGATGTCCTGAGCTGGTATCAGTCCTCGGCTGTGAGTTGAAATTGGATTTTTAGTCTAACAGTGCTTTGGCTGAGAGGTTATTCAGGATCCTTACTTCCCCCACGGGAACGTAGATTTGCGCTACGCTATTTCATGCGATGCGCACCAAGAGAGGGGCATCAGGCTACGGACCAACCAGAAGACTATCACGCTTCAAGCTGATTCTGTGCCCAGTCGTGATGAATGGGTTAAAGCAATCCGTAGGGTAAGTGAGCACACAAGGTAGCATCGCCTGGTTTTCATGCTGGGTCTAGGTAATCTTCAAAGCCCAAAATATGGGCGAAAGTGTCAAGATTGCCATCCCATACTCTGTCATTGACGGTGTCGAGAAGTCTTCTGCCATGGATTTCAGCGAAACGATAGAGGTCAAGGTCATAGACAAAGAAGAGCAGTTCACACTCGACTCGTACTTTTTCGCCTATTTCCGGGATTTGCCTGCTGCCCTTGCCCAAATCAAGGATGTGCTTGAGCAGTATCAGGTAGTAACTCCCTCGGTTGACGCGCAGGTGACGGATACAACGCAGATGCTCCGTTCTGTTGCTACTAGCCCACAACTTGGCCATCTTGATCGAACAACGTCCGCTCCGCCCGCTCCAGTTCACCATGCTGACCCGTCTAGGGATTCGACTGGAGGGTTCCGCCTTTCGTCGCTCCTTAGCCTTCGCCCTTTCTCGACGGCGGGTGGCATAGACGACGCAAACAGGGGCCGTCCCTCTGAAATTTTGTCCCCCTGCATGTCGCAGTCGACAGACGGTATACCCAACCACCGCGAACCAGGCAGCGCAGAGACGACCACATCTGTTACGGGGTCTGCCATATCTGAGGTTTCGGTACATACTTATCCACCTTCCCCATCCACAATTCTTCCACAAAGCGCATCGAATCGAACATCCGTGTCAAGTGCATGGAGCGTTCCTGGCTACAGCTGGCTCCGTGGCAAACGCCTTTTCAGTTCCTCGGCTAATGTCGAGTGGGGCGGTCGGTCAGGCGAGAGTAATGTCTCGGAAGTCGTCTCGAGCCCGCATCATGACCAGAGCCGACTCTCGGTCTCGACGGACGGCAACAACAACCTTGGGTTCTCGATACTCGAAGCCTCGGAAGATGGCAAGGCCGCAGACGCCGGAATGGAGGAAAAGTTTAGGGCAACCTTTGCGTTGGATGAGAAGGAGAAGCTGCTAGGCTGTACGTTTGCAGGCTGAGACACTGTTTTTTTATACTGACGCTGGGTGGTTAGACATCTCCGGGTCTCTTTTCCGCGTGCTACCTGTTTTCGGGCGGCTTTACGTCTCCACGAATTACTTCTGCTTTAGGTCATCCCAACCTTTGACGAGGACGAGAGTGAGTAGCACCGTTATTTTTCTCGGATCGTGCTAACTTCAACTTTAAGATGATGATACCAATTCGAGATATCCTGACTACCGAAAAGCAGAAGCCGTTCCGCTTTGGCCAACACGGTCTCGTAGTCGTCATCAAAGGCCACGAGGAATTGTTCTTTGAATTTGGCTCGTCGGAGCGTCGGGACGCTTGTTGCAATCTCCTAGAGATGCAGAAAGACGAACTTCGGCGACAGGCAATCAGTGATACAGTGCCTAGCCCGACGCAAGGAAACAAGGACGCTCTCACTCTCGAAGAGCTCGAGCCTAGCATGCTCATTAGCGATGACGATCCCCGCCCTGCGCCCGAGGTTCTCGCCAGCGACGCCCCCGTGATGTTTGCCTCGACGAGCTCGACGCTTCTTACATTTAAACCCGATAGACCGATGCATTTTACGTGTTTGACGATCGGGAGCCGTGGGGATGTGCAACCGTACATTGCGCTTTGCAAAGGCTTACAGGCGGACGGACATCGTGTACGAATTGCGACACATAAAGAATTTCAACCTTGGGTCGAGGGGGTAAGTATTGGCGTTTAAATCATTGTGGCCTGCTAAACGTAAAGTTGTCGTATAGCATGGAATCGAGTTTGCTCTTGTGGGGGGTGACCCAGCCGAGCTGATGCGGATTTGTGTCGAGAACGGGATGTTCACCGTTTCGTTCCTCAGGGAGGGTGTGCAAAAGGTACAATCTACATTGGGTTGATTCTTGATCGACTGACATCGGTACTCGCGTAGTTCCGAGGCTGGATAGAGGATTTGCTGGAGACGTCCTGGAAGGCGTGCCAGGGAACCGAGGTTCTAATTGAGAGCCCAAGTGCTATGGCTGGGATTCATATCGCTGAGGCCATGAAGATACCTTATTTTCGTGAGTATGCCAAGTAGCCAAAAGGTTCAAGCTGACCAGGAGATGTAGGGGCATTTACCATGCCGTGGACCCGAACCCGAGCGTACCCACACGCGTTCGCTGTCCCGGAACGCAAGATGGGGGGAAGTTATAATTATATGGTGGGCATTTCAGGCACATACCAGTAACTCAATTAACCGTTTCGCCAGTCATACGTTATGTTTGACCAAGTCTTCTGGCGAGGCATCTCTGGGCAGGTCAACCGGTGGCGGAAGCACACGTTGAAGTTGGGGAGCACCAACCTTGACAAGCTTGAGCAACACAAGGTGCCGTTCTTGTATAACTTCAGTCCGACTGTTGTCCCACCCCCGCTGGACTGGTACGAATGGATCCGTGTCACGGGTACGTTGGCAGAGTATCCGGTTTGGTTATTAGGCTAAATACACCCTGTAGGATACTGGTTCTTAGACGACCCAGATGACTCCGCGGCCAAAAAATGGACGCCTCCGCCGGACCTTGTCCGGTTCATGGAGGACTCGAGGCGGGCAAAGAAGAAGATTGTGTACATCGGGTTTGGAAGCATCGTCGTATCCGACCCAGACGCAATGACGCAATGCATCGTGGAAGCCATCAAGCTCAGCGGTGTGCACGCAATCCTGAGCAAAGGATGGTCCGACCGGCTCAACACGAAGAAAGCAACAGCCGAGCCCCAACCTGATCCCGTATACCCGCCTCAAATTTACCCCATCTCGTCTATTCCACATGACTGGCTGTTCGGGAGAATCGACGCGGCGTGCCATCACGGAGGTGCAGGGACGACTGGGGCAAGTTTACGTGGTAAGTGTGGGCGTGGTATCCGGGTTAGGTTTACAGTTATTGATGACGGTTTATGGGACAGCCGGGATTCCGACGATCATTAAGCCATTTTTCGGCGATCAATTTTTCTGGAGTGATCGGGTCGAGGCGCTTGGGATTGGGTCAAGCGTGCGCAAGCTTACGGTCGAAAATCTTACGGCGGCGCTCCGCAGTGCGACGACGGATGTCAAGCAGATCGAGAGGGCCAAGCTTGTCGGGCAGTCGATTCGTGCCGTAAGCCGAGACCGCCCTGCTCGGCCCACTCTTTTCTAATAACCATATGCAGGAGAACGGTGTGCGGACCGCAATCGAAGCCATCTATCGTGATTTGGGATACGCTACAGAGTTGTTTAGAAAGGAGACGACGCTTGACACCGACGGCGACGGCAGCGAGGACGAGACTATCCAAGAGTCCAAGACGCCGGCGGCGAGGCGAGCGTCGCTCGACCCAGTGATGATCAACTCGGGCAGCTCGCGTGGGTCTGGTGAAAACGAGGACTCGAGTTGGAGTGTGATATCTGATCACGCCCCAGAACGTGTGCAGGGAGAGGGCGCGGCGCTTGAGAAGGCCGAAAGCGGGGAGCCTGGAGGGAGCGAGGCGCGGACACCGAACGCCAATGGGGCCGGGGCCTCGCGCCTGGCGGTCGGGCTAGCCCTCATCCAGGACACGTTGAGTGCGTACAGCCCTTCAGCACGTGCTGGCGAGGCGCCGAGCGGGAAGCCGTAGAATTTCATACTGTTTGTTTGTTTGGACAATAAGATGTTTCTTTTCCGTGGACTCGGCGCTTGCGACCTCGAGGTCGGCATCATATTGCCCGTGTACAATCACTTAGAAAGCTCGACTCCTCCACGACCAGACCCACCACACGACCCTCTCCCCCGCGGAACCTGATACCACGCTCACACTTTACCACTCTCTTCATTTCTGACCGCCCGGTGTTGAGCACAAATGCGCGGCGAAGTTTGCATTGGAAGCGCGGAAGCACTTTCGTCAGTCTGCTCCCATTGCCCGCTGATCGAAATGACCGCTCACTTGCCTCCGTCTGCCACACAGATTTATCTCTTTACTACTTCTCATCATTGCCCATGTGAGTGACCCTCGACATCGTGCTTGGGCGACGCTGACCCCGCGGCTCGCAGGTTGGTCAAATCAACACTGACACCGTGCCCCGAGGGGTGTCCCTGGTAACTGTGAATATGACTGGTTATGCGTAAGTAATGTCCACCGCAAGTCTGTAACCTGCTGAACGTTTTACCGCAGCGCGGGCCTGCAAGGTGCGACGGGGGATCCAACCCCTGGACTTTTCACCAACGAGTCAACGACCCCCCTCATGCACGAACTCGGACTACGAACACAGTACTCATGGGGTTTCTACAGTAAGCCACCTCCACATTTCCGCTTTGCAAGTGCTAATATCCCCGGTCCCGGTTCACCAGAGTACTGCGCCTATACCGAGAAACCCCTAGGGTTATGCTCCAACCAGACGTTTGGGTTCCCCTTCCAGCCGTTTGACGCCATCCTCGGCGACACACCCGAGGTCTACCAGATCCAGACCAGGTATCTCCTTCCGCAGCAGTCGACGTTTGTCGACTCGGGATACCTTGCCGATTACACACGGGCCGGGTTCTGGCTTGTTTTCCTTGGCACACTTTCTGCCGGAATTGCGTTTCTTGGGTAAGCTTAGTTCTCATCTCGGTTCTGCCGAACCTACCGCGACGTTTTCTGACGCTCTCCGCAGCGGGTTGTACAAGCACACTATGACGTTCATGGTCTCAACTGTCTTCAGCATGTTTGGAGCTGGCTGTCTACTCATTGGAGCATCCATCTATACCGCTGTTCTCAACAAGGCCAAATCCATCAACACCTATACGGTGCGCAACCCTTGTTTTTCTGCAGCTCCACGATCATACGATCTCCTGATGCAAATCTCTCCGCTTTTTTAGATAGCCGATGGGACACCATTGGGCATTGTGGTCACCACAGGGGCTCAGCTTCCTCTAGTCTGGGTCGCTTTTGTACTCCTATTCCTGTCAATGGGGCCATATCTTATCAGGTGCGTCTTTTGCCCGCAAATGCTCAATGCTCAAACACTCAAATTTTTCATCGCCCCATCCCAGCTGCTCAACGTACCGGAAATGAAACACGACACCCCTCAATTGATTGACCTCATGTTTTCCATTCTATTTACATGGACTCCTTCAATACCAGATTCGTCTTCTCAATCCGTTTGCCTGGCGGGTGCTTTACATAAAAATAAGGTAACCTGCCCGGCGATCGCTCATCAACTCACCAACCTACTTGCACGCCTCTAATGCCATACGATGTGATTGATGCCTCTTGGCTGCCTCTAAATGTGCTTTTTTTATTTACTGATTGATTATGATTGTCTGTGTCTCTAAGAGCGTGTGTCCGTGCTAGCTCCCGTTTTGTCTGCGGGGTGTACGTAGTCGTGTACTTGTCAATATCAGCCTGAGAGCGGGGTGATGTTATGAAGACCTGCGCGCAAACTTTCCCCTGAGACCTTGCGGTTCTCACGAGTAATGGGACTTGGCGCGGAGGCCGAACATCCGTGGGCTACACGAGGAGCAGGTGGCGCTGCTGACCTCAAGGCTCCGAGATCAAAACGCGTGGTTTCAGCGTGGCTGCAACGCCGCCCGAACTGCGCCCACTGCCCGATTCTCTCGCCGAGGCACGCACAAGACCATGAATTGCACATGTCCATTGATTTAAAATGTAACAGGAGAAGGTAGGGGAACTCGTGGGCAAACACGAGCACGATAGCAGGTAATAGTTAGAGAGACAAAAACAAATGTCCAAGCGGGCCTCGCGGCACAAAAAAACACGGGGAGGGTTCAAACGATAGAATGTGGGGTTCCCCGAAGCACGTATAGTAGTTGGTATAATAAGAAAAAGTCTAGAGCGCACACCATAACAAGTCATGAGCTAGCCGGGGCACGACAAACACCCTCAAATCGATTTGCAAAGCGAGCAGTTCATCTTCAGGCTTTCATGGAAGATTGCGGCTGTGGAGAAACGGGGTCAGGACCAGTGGCAACAAAGGTTGAAATAAACGTACGCAGAGCGATTAAGGCAACAAAGATGATAAGTGCCACCAAGAACACGAAGGTAAATTTGATGACAATCCCCCGTCGTTGCCTCTTTTGTTTGATCGAGTACAGCGGTGCGCGAATCTGCTTGGATGGGCGTAGCCAGACTAAAAAGGAGAATGTTAGCCGCACGTCAACAGAGTACAAAGCAAGCAACCTACATAGGCCTGTTGCGTGGATTTGATCCGCAAACGGAATGAGGGTTGGCAGTGACAAAAAGAACAGCAAAAAGTGTCCTAGCAAAAAGTCACCACTCCAGAGCGACAACTCGACGATCTTGACAATAAACTCGCGTGCAGGTTGGGACATGACGTGCGTGCCCAGACCACGGCCGTACCACTGACCCGTCCACCATGCTCGGTTGGTCTCATCGTGCTTGAACTCGCGCGAGATGAAGACAGAGATCAAGATCTTGTGGATCGCACGCTGGATCGCAATGATAGCAATCAATCCGAGAACCGCGTGAGACGCGTTCCACGATTCGAGGAACCACTATTAAGCAAATGGCATCAGCAATGCCGCACTTTGGTCGCAAGCCACGAGGCAGACTTACCAGGAACTCAAAGAACGCAATCATACCAATCACTGCAAGAGCGTGCGCAACCAGGGCCATCACCGCACCGAATTTAGGGCAGCACTGGTTAAGCATGAGCCCGAGGAAGAGTGAGATCAAGAAGAGGACGAGCAGGACTGCCGCGTTCCACACGATAGGACCGAGAGAAACGATCGCGAGCCGGACGAGTGGGCTGGGCGGGAACTGGCCGTCGGGCTGCCTGAACGACTTGACGAAGAGATACGCAATAGTGAGAATCACTGCCTGCACGATCGGCCAGATGATCTCGCTGAGCAACACCGCACGCCATCCTGCACGAGGAACATCACCGGAGAGCTTCTCAGATGGATGCCCGAGGCGCTTCTTCTTGTACCCAGTGATCTGAGTCCTGGACAACCGGCAGTATCCGATCCAGGAGTTGGCGTGCGAGCGCGAGTTACCGCGCGACATCCAGCGCAAGAACTCGCGGTAGTCGATGATAAAGTCCGAGTACGCAAACTGGTGCGGGTTGAAAACAAATGGCGCGATGACAAACGACATGACTGAGATCCAGAAGTAGATCAGGTGCGGAATCCAGAGCGTCATGGTCACGTAGAGGAGCATGATGAGCGTGCGCATGCCGAGGTAGATGCTAGGGCCAGCAAAGCGGGAGTAGAGAATGCTGAACGAGATGCGCGACGTGGCAAAACCGCGACCGGTGGCAATGTAGCGAGCACCACCAAATGACATGTTGGTAATAATCGAATTGCTCTGAATCTGCGTTGAAAAGACCTCGAAGATGGGCGACAGCGACAAGAAGTGCTTGGCCAAGCGGAGGAGAGCACGACCGGCGCCACGCTCAGTCAATTCTGCAAGAACACGTTAAATACCGCCTGCCCAAAGATAGCTGAGAACTTACCCTGCAAGAACAAGGGCAAGAACGCGATGGCAAACACCAAGAAGATACTGATAATGCAACGCTTGATCCAGTCAAACACCGGGAAAAGGTTATAACATCCACTCTGGCCAGCAACTGGCTGGTCGCCCGAGTATTGGCAGACCTTGACCTGCTCGTTGAGAGTACCGAGGAATAGTACTAACACCCCGGGTCAGCACTCTGGGCTTAGGGTACACGCAAAACTACTTACGAGCTAGGATAAATACTTGCACCGACAGAATAACCAAGATGTTGTTGATGTGGAACCCGGGATGACCGTAGTAGAACGACAGGAAGCGATCGATCGGGAGTTGTGTGCCCAAGTAGTAGTACTCGCGACTGAGCATTTGTTCCGCCATACCGTTTCCGAGCTTGGTCTGGAAGTTCAACACAGTACCAAACCCAAGATCACGACCCTTGCCGCACTGGAAGTACTCGGTATGCTTGATACGACCGCCACGGCCAAACGCGTTCATGCCCGCAAAAATATCCTCGTTCAAGTGGAGACCCTTTTGCGCCTTGCTGACACCGCCACGAGTGCTCATAAACGTCGCGTTGAGGAAATCCGGGTGACCGTAGTGCAGCTTTCCGCCGATCCACGCGAGAGAGCGCGCAGCAAGCGTACCGAACGTCTGTTCCTTTCCGGCAGCGACATCACCGAGGATACCGATATTCTCCGAAAAGATGTACTCGCGTGCTCCGACGATAGCAACCGGCGACTGCTGGAACTCCTGGTGGCCCCACTGTGCGTACGGGCTCTGGTTGGACACATGATATTGCTCAAACTCGCCGAGCACGTTCCGGATCTTCAAGCACTCCTCGAGATAGTTGTCCTGGTTCGCATCGATGAGCTGTAGGTACTCGCCACGGTAGAAGATGATCGCATGGTTCTGGTTGTCCGATTTGCCGTCTCCAAGAATCGGGTTGCCGGGCAGCTCGATCCTAAACTTGGGGCGCCTGCGTCCGGTCTCAGGCACAAACTCGGAATGGCCATCGATGAGAGCCGAAAACAGTCGAGGCTCGCCACCTTCCTTCTTCGCGGGTTCCTCGTCCAGGTAGGCAATCTGCAAATCCGGGTACGCGCGCAACAGAAATTCGGCATTCTCCTGCTCCTCCTTGTTGAACTTGGAATAGCGCTGCATCGAGACAACAAACTTGAACTTGCGACGCGCCATCCGCTCGAGCTCGCGCTCGAGCTTCTCGGTGTTTCCGCCAAAGAGTTGAACGACCTCGGGATTCTCGACACGGTACAGGAGCTTGATCGCCTTGGCGTAGTTCATCATGCCGGATACGGTGCGGTACAAAGTCTGCGCGCGCAAGCTGGCCCAGATACGAGTACGAAGCGTAAACTCGGGCGCAGCCGACTTGAAACCAATGGCGTAGAAGGGCAAGTCGTCCGTCTTGTTTCCACCACCCTTTTCGTCCGAACCGTTTCCGAAGGGATTTACGCCGTTGAACATGGCGCTCTCTTCGGCCAAAATCTTGGTATCCTTGACAAAGTTCTCCCATTCGATCGGGTGCAACTGCTTCAAGTACTCGAGCAAAGTAACACGGGTATTGTGGTCCTCCTCGCGGATAATCTCCCTCAACGACAGCAAGATCTTTTCCGAGTAGTGCGGCGTCAAGACGGTAAATGTCGGCATGGCGTCAACGGGCAGAGGCTCGGGAATCGCGGTCGTCAAACTCTGAGCAAAGAACGAAATACGACGGGCAGCTTCGCTTCCAGCCGGGAAGAACTCGCCCTGCATCGCCTTGTCACCCTGCGAGATGAAGAAAGGTGGAGCGCGCAGCGTGCGACGACCATCAGTGTCGGACTGAACCTGGTGGTACAACAACTTTTGCACGTGATCGATCGACAGCAAGTGTTCACGGTACATCGAGATGATAACGGCGTTCCAGACCTGGGACACGAGGACCTTGGGCTTATATTTGACCTCCATGTCGCCGGTGGCGAGGATCTTGGCGTAGATGCGTTTGGGCAGGCGGGTGAAGATATCCTTCCACGGGGTCCAGATGGACAGGCCGAGGCAAAACGAGCGCGCAATACTGAACACGGTGTTCCAGATGACGTACCAGAGGTACGTATCCAGGAAGAACAGCACTAGGTCCATGATAAACATGATCGCCAACGTGAAGGCCGCATGGTTCGTGCACAAGGCGTTGCCAAACAAACGATCCGAGCATAGTTGAATCTTCATCCCAGTCATGACCGCGATAGGGTCCTTGAACGACAGCGTGAGGTAAAAGTACGACTCGACGAACTTGCAGCTGAAGACGACGAACCACAGGGCCACAGACCCCAGGCGCTGGTTGCGCGTAAGAGTCGGATATGAGGCCGTAAACGTTTGGCTGGCGAGGTACTTGCGCGACTTGCCCGCAACACGATCACCAAACATGCGCCCCGAGGGCAACAGACTAAAGAGAAGCGTGGCGATGATAGCGATGAAGAACTGGATGATGCCGAGGATAAGTGGAAGCGACGAGCCATCCGCACCATCGTTAACAATCCCAATATAGAACGTGGGACCGCAAGTAAGACCAAGGGTAACGAGCAAGAACAGCAGCCGGCGGGACAAATGTGAGGTGTTGTTCCAGGTGGTCGGGATAAAGGTGAACTCGGCCAGGGTAGCGAGGATCATAATAACGGTGGAGACGGCACCGCCGAGCGCGGTAGCGGACCACTTCATGGCAGCAGTAGCATCTCGGGTACCATGCTTCTTATAAATGCTGGGCGAGTTATACGCGGTGTAGTACCAAAAGAGCGAGATGTGGATGACCCAGATGCGATTAAAATGGACGAGCAGTTGGAGCAACGTGCGCTTCTCCTTGTATGTCTTGAAAAACGCGCGATTCCAGTCAATCTTGTCAAACTTCATAAAGCGCTGCGCCGGCGGGAGATCGACGAGTCGGGTGCGATCATTGAGGAGAATCCGGGCGATGCCTTCGGGATACCAAAATAGCTGGTTGACGTCGTCGTAGCCGATAATGTCTTCATGGTCCTTTTCGCGACGCACAAACTTGCCATCCTGGACCTCGTAGCCCTGGTCACGGATAAACCTGTAGAGCGGCTTGATGACGGTTCGCAGGAAGAGGCCTTCCGGGACCGGCTCCTGTCGGTTCTGGCATTCCGGAGACCGGTAGTAGTCGTCCGCGCACTTGAAAATGAAGCACAGGCACTCGGGGACAAAGCGAACTTGAGCAGCCTCGCCCCAGCAAAGGAGGTACAACGCGAGCTGGCGCAATCGGTCGTACTGGCTCATCTGATGCATCGCCTGGCGCCAGCGGTTGATGGCGCTCTCGAGCGAGCGAGCAGCGCCCGTGGCCGGACGCGCCGCGCCCCCAGGCCCACGCTTCATCGATTGCAGGCGCTTAACACCAGGGTTTTGTGTCTGCCCGACGGCATCATCGAGATCGAGTTGGGCGGCAAAGTACCACTTGCGATAATTAGCGTGAGGGCCGCCAATATAATCGGCGTGCAACGTTGTGAGTGCCTGCTCGGGTGTCATCCGCGAGGCACGCGAGTCGAGGAGTTGCATCAAAAAATCAAACTGTTGGTAAGGGACAACGTTAGCGCCAAGAATCCACGATCAAAGGCCAAGCACGAAAAAAGGGGACATGTTGACGCACCTGGTTTCGCATCGAGTCGCGTTGAAAGCCGAATTTTTGTGTGAGGTCGAGAAAGATGTCCTCAATTTCCCTGTAATAACATGAGCGAGTTGGCAATGCGACGAGCGGGACCAACGCACTCTTTGGACAGGGGGATCTGACGGTCGGAACCCCATGCGGGATACGGCTCGCGTGGTGCGCCCGGTGCATAGTCGTTGAAGGTAGGCGTCGAGACCTCGGAGGCAGCGGCACCACGTTGCTGGTTGAGGAGCGAGTCGTTGGACGACTTGTAGCGCTGCTGTGGATAGTGCTGCTCAATTTCGGACTCGGTGTCGGTGTCCCTGCGCTGGGCTGGAGAAAGGTGAACAGACGCGCGCAAAACGGAAACAAGACGGCCGCACCACCATATGGGTCGTAGTGTTGCTGGTCATAGTAGCGGGGGTCGCCACGATGCTCCTCGACGAGATTGTGTGCGCTGCCCTCGCTCTGGAACGTGTCCCGGTGTTCAAAGTTGTGGTCCATGTCCGAGTCGTGGTCGTAGTACTGGCCGTGGGACGCGGCAGAGGGGGGACCGGGGGAGAAGGGGTCGCGGCCGTAGACGGTGTGAGAACCGTAGGCGGGATCGGGATACCTTGGTCCGCCTGGTGGTTGTCGTCCAGACATGGTCAGCGGAAGGTTCAGGCGGGTTAAGTATGTAGGTGTCTGTTTGATGTTCGGTTTTGAATGGGGCGAAAGAAGCCGAGCGCGGGGTCGTCACTGCCAAGCCAGCTTTTTCTCTCGCCACAACTTGCTGTCCAAGTCGTATGCAGATATAGAGCGTGCGGTGTGGACTCTTTGCTCTCCGCCGCGCAAGGCGTCGTGGTCGTCGCTGCTGTGCTGCGCCCTCCTTGCACGGCCATGTCCCCACATGTGACCCAGGATTCGACCGGTTTCTAAACGCCCACCCTGACGCCCGAAAAACCACGCTAAAAACGCATCGGAAATTTCCCATTGCCCTGTTGTGAAGAGAAAGCCATTTGTCGCCGGAGCCGCTTGGCTGACCCACAGCCTCCATATATATTTCAGCGCTCACCCCACGCGTCCCTCAGTTCCTTTCCCTTCGTCTGCGATGAAGCTCCTCACTTTGGCCGCCCTGGCCCATACCGCGCTCGCTCTCCCGTCGTAAGCGCATTTGTTTGCCCCGGCCGCCGCTTCTGACAGCGCCCAGTATTACACGCACCGGTCGATATCTGTATACCCCCGATGGGAACCGCTTCTATATCAAGGTCGGCACTGGAGATCGTCCGCGCGCCTGCGTTTACACTTTTCCTACAGGGCATCTCGTATCAAGAACAGGGCACACTGGCCGTAACAGACGACCCCAATGCGTTCCCCGAGCCAGACAACTTTGTCGACCCGCTCGCCATCCCGGCCGCCTGCAAGCGCGACATTCCTTATCTTCAGCAGGTTTGACATTTCCCCGCTTCTCGTAAACGTCTGTTACCTAACCAGTAGTCCACAGCTGACTGTCAACGCCATCCGGGTCTATTCAGTCAACTCGTCACTCAATCACGACGAGTGCATGTCCGCGTTTGACGCTGCGGGGATCTACACCATGTTCGTTTGCACGGCTTATCTTGACACACGACTGACAACCTTTGTTCTCAGCATCGATTTGGCACTCCCCGTCAACGGCTCGCTCGACCGCGCGTCCCCTGCGTGGACCACCAACCTGCTCGATCTTTACATTGGCACTATTGATGCGTTTTCCAAGTATAGCGTGAGTCGTCGCTTCCCCACACCGAGACCCTGCTGCATACTAAATTTATCCCAGAATGTTCTCGCATTCAATGTCGGTAACGAAGTGGTCACGATGACCAACAACACTGTTGCTGCTCCTTTTATCAAGGCCGCTGCTCGTGACGTCAAGGCCTATCTGAGATCCAAGGGGTCGAAAGCGCTCGTTGGCTACGCATCTACCGACGGTTCTGCCGACTGGCGTGGTACGCATCATGCATTCCACTTTTTGATCTCGTCACTCATGACGCACCAGATCCACTCGCAAACTACCTCGCATGCGATTCCGACACCGACAGCCTCGATATATACGGTTTGAATAACTACCGTTGGTGCGGGGCGTCGTCTTTTGAGAGTTCATATGCCTCGGTCGAAGCAAGCTTTGCCAACTACCCTGTTGCCGCCTACTTTTCCGAGTATGGATGCGTTACCAGCCCCCCTCGTCTCTGGACCGAAGCCAGTAAGCTCATCACCTGTATTGTACTCGCCTGCATTACAACTGACTACGATCAGCCGCCCTCTTTTCTAGCCAAATGACCCCCGTCTGGTCTGGTGGAATCGCCTTTTCGTACTTTTTCGCAGTTGGTGGATACGGTATGGTCAACATTTCAGCCGACAACACGACTGTCACCCTTTCGGATGATTTCAATCGACTCAAGAACGTGCTGAGCACGATTACCACCATCAACGATCCCGTCCAGAGCAGTGCCAGCCCATCTTCCTATCCGAGCTGCCCGAGCGCTGTACGTCTCTTGTCCTACTATTCCATGCATACACTAACGCGCTGCGCCAGAACACGACCTTCCTCGCCAGCTCCTCTCTCCCCTCAACCCCCAACCTCGCTGCCTGCAACTGCATCGTCAAAAACAGCCTCTCCTGCCTTTTCACCCCCACCACACCCCAAGGCATCAACGGCGTCGGCTCGCTCCTCGACCTGGGCTGCCAACTCCTCGGCCAAAACGGAGGTTCATGCGACGCCATCGCAGGCAACGGCCAAACCGGGACCTATGGCGCCCTCTCGGGATGCGACCCCAACACCAAGCTCTCGTACGTGTTTTCGCAGTACTATGAGCGCACGGGGCGCAATCCCCAATCGTGCAGCTTTGGCGGAAACGCGACGGTTGCGAGTCCGTTGCCGAGTAATTCTGCTGCTGCCGCGAGCGCCCAGGCGTCGTGTTTATCGGCGAATCCGACTGGTGTGGTGACTCCTACCGCTCCAGCTACCGCTACAGCCACTAGCGGTGGTGGAGGGAGTGGTGGGGGGAGTGGAGGGAGCAATAATAATGGGGCCGTTGGGATAGATGCGAGTGCGGTGGTTGGGACCATTGGTGCGGTCGTACTTGGGGTTGTGAGCGGTGTCTGGATGCTGTTCTAAACCTCACGAGTTTCGTCTTGCCTTGGACTTTCGACTGAGACTTGTTCTGTGATTAATTCTCGGCCGTACGCGGACTCTGATCTTTGCACTCTCGCATTCCTTTAGTAGTTCTGTCACTTGCGCTTGGTCGATAGCGCATAATACCTATTTTTAGGGGGTCTAATTCTAGTGATGTCAGCGATAGGTCATGCCGAATCGAACCAAACACGACACAATGCAAAGTGGGGCAGCCCCAAGCGGTGTTGAAATGTCTTCGTTTCTTCCTAGCTGTGCACGGGCGCCGCGGATTGGAGCAGATAGCGCGAGGCCCACGGGTGACCCATTTGTGTGACTGCCAGATCGTCCTTGTGCCGTCAGATTTCCGTGGGGGACCAATGGATAAACATTTGGGTGTGTAAAATGGCAGCCGGGTTTTCCGCCTTGCCGGTCCCCGGCGTTTCCGGGGATCCGTCCTGCTTACAGTGCCGCCACCCGTGTTACTCATAGCCACCGCATAGTCCAATATAGCTATTTTATACTGGAATTTTCGACCAAAAGATCTATATAATGGTCTAACTCTGGACGCTGCGTCCAAGCTCATTAATCTGCCTCATGTCTAAAGCGACCTTACCCCGTCTTTACTATCCTTTCGCCACTCCCTACAACGTACCCGTAAGCATTTCGACCTGACTCTAAACACAATACTCACTCGATTCTTTCAGAGAACAAGACGGCAAAACCTAACGTTCAAGCAACGACTCGATGTAGCCGATTTTTACCATTCTAATAAACACATCCTCTCCCTCGAACAAATGGTCCAGCCGCTTCGCAAGCTCGGATTCTCCACTATATGCGCCACAACCATCCGGCGCTGCGTCAACCGCGAGAACCAAGTCCGTACATACGTCGAGTCGGGCGACGCCAGTCGGCTCACCGCCAAGCGTCCGACACCGGTCTGTCTTCCCGAGGTCGAGGCTGCTTTGCTCGAGTGGATCAACCAAAAGCAGGAGCAGAACATTCCGTTGGCGAGTGAGCTCATTTGCGAAAAAGCCCGGCAGCTTTGCGAGTGTCTCGGTGTCCCAGAAGAGAATAGGCTCAAGTTTTCCAAGTCATGGCTGGAGGGGTTCAAGCGGCGAAACGGCCTGGAGAATATGCCGGGGGTTAATTTGTATGGTGAACCGATTAAACCGAGGGCGTCGCGGAAGAGGCCGGTTTGGGCCAGTGCGTCTCTTGGACGTGTTGAGCGTCCGTGGAACCATGCTCCCTTGCCGCACTTTCATCAACCTCGCCTATCGCAGTACTAGAATGCGCGAGTGAGGAGTCGAAGGGGCCCGGGTGCATTTTATGGATGACCCTTCCATTAGATTAGACGGTTCCTTCACGGCGCTGGAAGCATAATCCTTGGTTTCATACCCTTATATCCCAGTATCCTCTACCCTAGTATAGTAATACATTAATACAAACATGATCGCCTCCAAACCAATAATATTATGTCTACCGTCTTGGCGAAACTTTCTCGTGCGCCTGTCGTCCGTTGTCTTACATATGCGGTCATTTGGACGGGACGACATGACAGCTCAGGTTAAAAAGGGAGTGTTGAACAAAGGTATGTATAGCCAATCCATTACCACCGTTCAAAGTCCGCTTGTAGTATGTGCGCTCTCTCGTGAAAGGTCTCGGGTCCTCGTGCATTTAGTTTGTTTGATCTTTTAGGTACTACAGCATATTGGGATCATGTTGGTTGGCGAGCTCGGCAACATGGGTTTCAACACCACGCTTCTACCAACCGTTTGCAGCCGTGAATAAGAGCGAATCGTCGCGCGGGTGCAAGGGACAGGGCGTTTCAACTTGCAGCCCCTGCTGAGGCTTTGTTTTGATTTGTTCTCGTGTGGCGTTTTGCGAATTGTTCTGCTGAGAAAGACCATCACCAGCGCCAAAATATGTCTTCATCTCCACCACCCGCCACTGCTGTGTCCTCACCTCCTCATAACGGACAAGACCACGTCGACGGCGAGAGAGACAAAGCTCCCATCATGTCCAGCGAGCCTGCTCCCACCAACGGCAATCTCAACGGTGATTCTGGCCTTACTCAACATCCTGACGACAACCCTCCGCCGCCTCCTTCTGAGCATAGCGTCAGCGAAAGTGCCCTCCAGCGTGGGGAAAAACAGATAAAGGTGCTTATCAATCTGTGTTGTCTCTGCTCGCTCTCTGGCTAGCTGGGCGTCTTCAACTGGTGAACTCACTCGTATTGTCTTCTTTGCTGGCTGTGGCTTTCGTGTCCTTCGCGCCTCCAGCCTAACAAGGTATACATTGGCGGCTTGCCTGAGCAAACGCGCCGGGAGGATCTCCAGGCCTGCTTCGGAAAGATAGGAACGATTGTATCGATTGAACTCAAGTATGTGTGCGCATCATGCTTCTGTGGCACTTGCTGATTACTTTCTGCAGACTTGGTTATGGCTTTGTGGTAAGTCAATGTCTCAGTCTGAGTTTGGCGGTGAGGGTATACGTGTCATCAGGAATTCGATTCGCGTGACGCGGCCGAGGAAAGTGTTGCCAAATACCACGAAGGTTACTTTATGGGTAACAAGATCCGAGTCGAACTTTCGCACGGGGGTGGGCGGACGGCCAAGTACGTTGGTGAACCCGGAGCCTGCTTCAAGTGTGGGCAACATGGCCATTGGGCAAGGTCAGTTTTTTGCCGCCCAGCGAGGCGCCAAGTTTTAATTATTTCTAGCAGGGAATGCCCTAACCACGCGATACCAGGGTGAGTTAGTTTGTCATTTCGTCGGGTTTGGGGTTTACATTTTCCTAGCAGCTACCGAAAACACGAGGACGGACGCTACCAAGACCGCAAAGAATATGGGCACCAACCTGCCTCGTACACTCGAGAGTACCCTGGGTATCGTGACGAGTATGCTCGCTACGCTGCCAGCCGGGATAGATATCTCGATTACTACCCACCGGCTCCCCCAGTGCGTGATTATCGTGGGCCATCTTCGACAACACGGGAGACCCGTGACCCGTATGCCTCGCAGCCTCCTCGCAGCGCACGGGATGATGAGTACAGGAGGCTAGCGCCGGCCCCTTATCGTGACGATCGTGCTGCCTATTATGCCCATTATGAAAGCATGCCTCCCCCGCCGCGGGACACTTACCCGCCTAGATCCTATGGGAGTATGCCCGAACGTGGTCGTCCTGCGTACCCTGGATATCCCCCATCCGCGCCTCCTGTTCGGCGCGAGGATTATGATCGAGCTAGGTAAGCGCTCGCACATCGTGGCAGACAGGACCCGCGCTCATCAGAACACTAGCACCCGCGATTACCCTCCGCCCCCCGTGGAGTATCGTTCTTCGCATCCTCCCTACAGGTATGTCTGTCCCCATTTTCCAACACGTTTACTCACCGTCTGCCCGTAGGCGCCGCTCAACCTCTCCTGGACATCGCTATGCACCTGACCAACGCTATGCCTCTGGTTACAGTGGCTATCCTTCGGGCTATTCTGGGCAACCAATGCCAAGTAATTCCAGTCGCTCTGGTCCACCTGGCTCGCGACGCGAAGCTTCTGGGTACTAACGCGGACAGCCAAGAAATATAGTTCTTAGTACACTGGTCGATGCCTTGCTCCTCCCTAGCTTAGGCGCCTATGCTTCTGCTCGTTTTTGCACTCGGCGGGTTCTGGTCTACGCGATCCGACGAGTCTCTGCCGAGCCTAAGCCCACCAAAGTGATATAACCCCGCCTGTCTGCCCTCTTGCGTTCTTTGTCTGTACAGTGTTCTGTTTTGCTCGCTATTTAGGAAATATGCCCTCCTGTTTTCAGTACGCTCTCGAAGCCATGGTCTGACCAAGCTGGCAAGAGAGCTGCGGACTTTATGTCTACGGTATCCACTACATGCCTCTAGTATTAAGTTGTTGCCACAGTGAAACAGGGAGTGTGTCTGTCAAAAGGCAAGGCTAAAGTGTAACAACAAACATCAAACTAACCGTCGAATAACCTGGGGCTTGCCTAGACTGACGGCTGTAAAATGTCTGCAGTGGGCTTGGAAAACTCATCACGCGGTTCTAGGTGCGTAGTGTCCCTTTTTAGTCTGTAAGATTCATAGTACATGAATTCATCAAATATGTCCATGAAATACTACTATCTTTGTAAGATGAGCAGTCATGCGGTGATGGGCAGCGAAGCATCATAGTGCTCTGCAAACACGCGTTGTGAAAAGTCACCAAATGTCTCGTTTGCCGAGAGAACTTGCTTGGTGTCCGGTTGCATGAACCTGGCATTAGCACACGTGGGCTTAGCGACACAAATGTCAAGGCAGGGGTGAGAACATACACTGCAAATGTTTCTCTTGAGACGCTCTCCGCCCCTGGTCCGGCGCCAACACGCACGCAGTGGGGTGTAGCGCGTAAACGACCGGCGGTTGCGAGCTCGAGTGCTTCACCCGTTTGGAAAGCTAGTGCATTGGCGGGAATGGATACTTTGACTAGGTCTCCGCCACGTGTACGGATGTACAGGCCCGACAGGGCCGATGGTGCAGGCACAATCTGGGGTTCGTTCGAGGTGGATGAATGTTGTAGGTAGATCGCGGAGCATAGACCTAGATGTTGGGGTATATATCAATATGTAAACGCAGTAAAACGAAAGGTTTTGTACCAGTCAGCATAGAATGATCAAGATGGAAGCCACACCAAGAATCAACGGGCTCGTCTTCGGCGGGGAGGGGATTGTCGGGTGTGGGGGGGAAATAGTGTAGCAGGCCTATGTTAGTGTTGATTGTTAAATTGGCGTGAATAAAGTGGTGAAAATGACGCACGGGCTTTGCTAGTGTGCCCTTTACGTATGAGCTCCTCGAGAGAAACCGAGAGGTCGGACAAGTGTTGAGACACTATCAAGCCCCAAGGGGATCCTGAGTACCACGCAGAATAGAATCTGGAACCGGACTTACCGAACGACTGGCATGCGCCCGCGACTTGGCAGCCTACACCAAACACAAACCTGAGTGTGGCAAGCTCGTGAGTTTACTTGTATCGGTAGCTTGTCCTAATGAACATACCTGCCTAGGTCCTTGAACGCCTCTTCGAAACCTTCGACACCACGCTCGTCCGCGGTTGGCCAAATGTTTTTGCCATAATATTCTGGGTGCGCTGCGCGTTCAGCAGCATCTACGTCGGGGTCATCGTGCATTGGGTTTGCATAGTACGATCCCTTTAGGGTGTCTATATAGTGCCGACAGTTGGGGTGGTCTGGTCGAGCAGGTTTCTGTTGAATCGCTCACCCGGCTTTCCGTTCATGATTTCTTTTCCCCAACTCCACCCAAAGCTATACCTGCTCGATTCATCACTATATTTTTCGCGCACGTCGTCGGGTAGCGCCGCAAAGGCTGCTGCGAGGTGTAACAAGCGCTCTCGCTTCGCGGGGTATTCGGGCGGGAGATCCGTGACAATCAGGATACCCAGACAGCTCGGAGAGGACCCAAAGGCGCGCTCGATGGCGGGTGCAAGGGACTCGGGCGCAGAGGTAAGAGTATTATAAGAAATTGAGACGGCGCCTTCAGGAGTTGTGGTATAGGTCTGGGGGGGAGACATGTCAGTGATTAAGGTTTGGAGACGGCAAGTGGAGGATGCGTACCATGGCTCTCACTTGAAAATTGAGAGCGTCGGTGGCCAATTGAGAAAGGGGGGATTCCAGAGTTCCTCGGGCGTGCAGGCTCTTTATGGATGCACGGATTATGAGCTGTTTGTCAGCACCGCCGAGTCTGTTCGGCTATCGTTCTTGGATCCGAATGACCCAAAAAATGGATTTAGGGTGGCATCAACTTGACGCAATTATCTTATCGACAAGACCAGACATCTAGAGAACCATGTAGATATGCATGTGAGCAAAGCAACACTGAGAAGAAAGCATGTTACATTGTCAGAACTCAGACAAAAGAAAATGCGCTATGTGAACAACTAGTCCGCAATAATCCAACCCGATCCAAACAAAAGGCTAAGATGTACGGAACGCAGCAACGAACCGCTGTTTTGGAGTTGGGAGAAGCATAGTACCCAATGGGCTTGGGAGTGGGTCGGCTGGTTTTGGTTTCGCTGCCACTGGTACTTGTTGAGGGGCAGGAGCAGCGAGACCAGGTGGGTGCAAAGGAGTGTGTCTATTCGTGCGCTCGGCTGTGGAAGATTGAATACGTGTTAGGAGGGCTAACATCTCGGCTACGACACGAGAAAGAGAGGGAGGACGAGTAAGAAACATATCGCCCTCCCGTGGTTTCGAGGCTTGAATTAAAAGCAACTGGGTACTTACCAGCAAGTGCGAGGAGATCGTCTGTTGCTGCGTTGGAGAGTGTGTTCCAGTACCGGCTCCGGCCAGCCGGAGTAGTTAGCGGAGCACTGTCGTTGTAAACGAGTTCACCATTGGGATCATCTCGGCCTGTTTGATAGCATGTTAATAAAGGGTACCCGAAATGAATCCAGGCTAAGATAGAAGAGGCATGGCTGTGAAAGACGGAAGCAAGTACACACCGTCCCCCCACTCGGGCAGCCGGCTGCTGCTGAGCCCCCAAGACCGAAAGCGCGCCATGCGTCGGTCGATGGTGCGGATACTTGACGATACGCTCGGAAGCGGAGCAGACGGATCATGCTCTCGTTCGCGCTCTAACTGGGATTCAGAGACTGAGTCCAGCGCGTCTAGTGCGGCCATGCGACGGCGGAGCTGAGAGGCGTAGCGTTAATTCCAATCAGGGAACTATGATGGGCGCCTGTGGATACGTACTCGCTGGGTGATATCCATAGATAGGACATCGATGTCGTCGTCCTGGTCATCGTTGTTGTCCGAGGACAAAGGGAAGCCTCGAGTTGTGGCGGCGCTTGGACGTCTTCTAGCATAGGCCAGCTGCGGAGTAAGTCGGCCGGGTGAGACGCCTGCTCCATCTGAGCCAGCAACAGAGGTTGAAGGGTCGAGAAGGCCTAGGCGATGCCAGTCACGATAGTGGAGTTGCCGCTCGGCTTCACGTGTTGTTGCCAAACGCCGCAAATCAGCAGGCGGGTCTGGCTCGGCGACGGAGATGGTAGTGCGGGACAACAGTCTGGTGGTAGGAAAGTACTGGTCTTGTTGAGGTGGAGACGAGGATGTGCGGGCGGATTCGCGTGCGGCGATGCGGCGGGCGAGTGAGGTGCTTGGGTCGGCGGCCTGTTCGGCTTCACGACTGAGTGCGATAGCGAGGGCATGTCGCCTGCGGTCGCTGGCCGCTGTGGCTACGCTCGAGGCGGCTGGCGTAACCGAGCTGGGTTGCAGGTTGCGGGGAGGGATTTCACTAGAACCGGTGAGAAGGAGCGCACGATGGCTGGGGCGCAGTGGCGAGGTGTGGTGCGCTGCGGGAGACTCGATTGTCGGCCAGGCAAATACGTTGTTGGAGGATTCGTCGTCGGTGTCGAGGTCGATCACCAAGTCATTGTCGCGGTTGGCGGCGAGTGCCGGCTTGGGTGGCGATGAAATTCGTATGGCAGCAAAATAGGGGCATGGCCAGCGGAAAAAACGAAGCCGAGAGATGGATAGGGGTCAAGTGATGTCAGAAATGTCGCAGGCTGTGGTGCGGGCACTACCTACCTGGGAGAAGACGATATCGGAGCCTGCGCGAAATTAGCTGTAGCAGGAGAGAAGTACACGGTCGACTCACCCGAGAGACTCGACACTGAACTGCTGGGGCTCTGGTGGTAGTTGGGCATCGCACGAACGCTCGCGTCGATTCGCTGGACTCGGGGGCGTGAGCTCGACACAGGCTGCACAAGCGCTGGCATCACGTGGTGTGGAGCAGACCCTGAGTCTCGCATCGGAACTGCAACCCTCTCTGATACGCCCATGTCGTCGCGACCCAGCGTTGACCAGCTCGATGCACGGAGTGGTACGCCTATCTTCTGTCCATCGCGGCCATGCTAACCGTCTCCAGGCCCTGTTCCCCACTTTGAGCGGCACCTGTCCGTGCTCAAGAATGGATATCTCAACTTCTTCATGGAGCGGTGCGTCCTGGCTCGTCCCGTCCGGCTCGTGCTTACCAGTCCCGCAGAGTGCGAATAGAAGGGGCATAGTAAGTATATATATATTCTGCTGGACTGTGCTCACCGATTCCACAGCATCGAAGAGCTCAAGGCACTCTACAAGCGCATAAAGCAGCAGGATGCAGCGTTTGACGCTGGCATGGAATACTCACAGGCGCGCGCTGCGTGGCGCGAGGTCCGCGACAGCCTTGACAGAGGTGTGTCCTATGTGCCAGCCATGAATTCATCTAACGGTACCGCAGAGGTCCAATCTCGTGCTGCGTTCTGTTCTGCAATCAACATGGATATCATTCGTCCGCTACGCGATCTTCGGGTACGCGGTTCCTTCCCGTTTTATTTTGCCATTAACATTGGCACTCAGGACACACAAGACCGTACCCGTCAACGTATCCACGAAGACATGAAAGAATCTATCTCAGTTTACATGGAATGTGCAGAGACCCAACTCCCCCGGGCCCAAAAGCTGTACAGGCGCAAGTGCCAAGAGGCTGAAGAGTCCCGCCTCGCACCTGCCATACCCATGCCTCTAAACCCACATCAACCACCATATCCACACAGCACCACCCCAACCCCACTGTTTTCTCCAACCCAGGAGATGTTCTCTCCTCCACCTTCGTACACACATCTTTCTCCTGAGGTCACTATGGGAAGCAATCCGGCTCCAAACAACAAAAGCGGTCCACCCACGCCCAACTCGAGTGCAACTGGGTTGGTTTCAACCACTTCGCGCGGAGAGGACCCTAGTCGGGCACGTTCGCCGCCACCGGTATCTGGTTCAGTCACAGGCCCACGCGGTGCAGTTCAAGATCTGGCCCAACATGGTCTGTTGTATTCTGTTTGATTCGCGACGGCCATCTGACCGTTATTTATAGGCAAGAAAGGGCTCAATCAACTCAAATCGTTCCTGGACAGCAAGCGCGACGGCGGTGGATCCCTGCGGGAAGGGTCCGAGAGGGGAAATACAGCCTTGCGGAACGTCCGAGCTAAGCGCGAGGCCGAAGAGGCTGGTGCGTACAGCCTACTCTGCTCTCGTTACCTTTGCAGCTGTCGCGTGCCGCCTCATATCAGGTGGCCCGCCACAGTAAGCGCTAACTTAAGGGTTCATCCGGACAGATAGAGAGTACCGGCAGGTCGTTTACAAGCTGGAGACCCTCCGAAGGTGGAGAGGGAACGTAATTCGTGCAGGATTCACGGTCAGGCTAAGTAAAACTGAGAGTAGACTTATGCTAATAACCTTGACAGAGCTTGGAAACCTTTATGGTGGACCTATCCCATGAGCTCACCAAGGCACTCCAGCGGTATACGGACACGCTTCTGTACGTATTCGCCTCTCGTGATTATTCCCAAGCTAACCCCAAATCCAGGGCAACAAGTACAACCAACGCTCAACTAGCGCATCAATCTCAGTCCGTCATCGCCCAGATCAATCCAGAACGCGAGATCAACGCTGCTCATCAGCTAATCCCCGAACACATATCTCGCCTCCTCCCGAAACGCACACTCTACCATAACTATACTTATGGCGACTCGTCTGATTTAATATTTGGATTCTCGTTGTTGGATTATGCAGCCGCACGGAACCTGGAGGAAGGCGGTGTCCCTAGTTTGGTGGGCAAGGCTGTCCGTGCAGTGGATGAACGAGGTTAGTTGGGAAGGCTTTGGAAAGAGAGAAACGGCTGATCTGATCTGATTTCGAAGGGCTTGACTCGGAAGGGATATATCGCGTAAGTCAGAAATTACGGTATTCTATTTTGGTGCTTACATTGAAAATGCAGATCTCCGGACGACAGGCAATCGTACAGGACGTGGGTTACTCTTTTGATCAGAGGATTTGCACAATAGACTTACCCCATGGCAGCTCATACATCGCGTCGAAAAGGACGAGACGCAGTTCGAGTTTGAAAAGACGACGGATGTGTATTGCATTGGTTCGATGCTCAAGGTACGCACTAACAGTGGTGCCATTCGGGAGATGCATGGCTGAGCCTCGAATATCGACTCAGCGGTACCTGCGCGAATTGCCAGAGCCGGTGTTCCGGTTCCCGCTTGCTGAACGGATTCAGCATTCTGCTGGTCGCAGTAAGTGTTCCTTGTTTCAGCCTTCCTCCGCCCTAGCTCATCGCGCCCAGGTGAACATGTCAAGAACGGTTTCCTTGTACTACGTGGTAGACTGAGAAGACTCCCGGGAGTACACCAGGCAACAGTACGAGTTGTTGTGGAGCACTTGGCACGCGTGGCGGGAAGGGCGCAAAAGAACAAGTACGCCTCACACCCTTGCAATGTGTGCATCCAAATTCACAAATTGCAGGATGGATGCGCGTAACCTCGCAATTGTGTTTGGATCGGTGGTATTTGGAGAAGACGAAATTCCTCGTGGGAGCTCGGATTTGTTGAGCGTGGGGAGCATGAAAGACACGGTTTTAGAGGACATGATCACATATGGTATGTTTTATTCTCTGATATCAAGTATATCGAATTGACACATGGCAATCAGCACCGCTGGTGTTTGGCGAACGTGAGACAGAAGGAAGTTCCCCTGCCTCGAGCACAATCTTCAACGTGACCCCTGTGCATCCTGAGAAGCAGAATAGTGGAGCTACGGTCAAACCTGACAACGCGGCAGACAAGGGCCCGACAGGAGAAGAGCTTCCAGAATATCATGCAACAGAATCAAGCGTTAGCCTTGAACCGGAAAGGGGCGAAAAGAACGGATCGGTTTCGGGACATTCGGCGAACCCGTCGTTATCCGAGGCCCAAGGGGCGGTGGCTCACGACGACAAAATGCCCGAAAAGGAAAAAGAGAACCACCTGGTTCGAGACGCACCGCTCCCACCCGAACCTGTTGGCGAAGCACCGATGAAGATCGAGTACGGCTCTTCTCATACGCTCGTCCGGCATCCTACCGTGACCGGAGACATAGACTTCTCACCCCGACTTCCGGATATCGATTTTGCTCCACGCCTTCCTCCCAGGCCGGGCAAGTCGATTCACCCGGCGTCTCGAGCGGCGGCCCTCAATCCTACGAGCCCCGAGACAGGCACCCAAGTCCAAGCCCAAGCCCCGCTACTTCCCCCTCGATCGGGTAGCGTGACCGAGCCGCCGAGTGAGCCGGCGGCGCTGCCACCTAGAACACTGAGCACTGGGGCTCCGTTGCTAGATGTGAGGCTTCCGTCACCATTACCGGATATGACTTTCCCAAAAACACCGCCGAGTCCTTCACGAACCCCGGCCGAGGGTGAAACGCCCGCCCCGAGCACGCCTACCAAGACTGCTCCCTCAACTACGGCCACACCTATCAAGGTGACCACGGCTGCAAACAGCCCAATGCGGCCATTAGATTCTCCCGCAACGCCACTGAGGCCCGCTATGGAACGTTCCGAGACTGATTCACCCGCAACGGCTGAATTTACGACCCCAATCTCATCCCCGATGGGTACACGAACTACGCCTTCTCGGACGGCGACGAGTGACGAATTGAAGGCCGCATCTCCACGCAAGCCGAGCGAGCCGAAACAAACCTAATGCAACTTTTCATGTACGACAGATTAATCCTTTGGACAATTTATGGCTAAATCGACTTGCAGTTCATGGAGAAGGAACAGTGTAATGAGATAAATACAGTACATGGGTGTTTCAGATACATGCGAACCGGACTTTCGTTGTTTCATTAGAGGGTCTCGGTGTGTGGAATCTTGACTACATCGTCCAGCGTGATCGTTCCATCTTTCAGGTCCTTTTGCACTCCTTCCTCGAATGAGATTACGGCTTGAAGCGCAGCGTCTCGGCCACAAAGGGACATGCTCGAAATTTCCCAGATGTTCTTCATAAGAGGCGCTGCTTTGCGTACCCGCTCCATGAGAGGAAGGGTCTCGCGCAAGGTGGCACCACTTTCCATAAGGCATTCGAGAGCGCTCTTGAGGTAGTCTGCGAATACGTTAGCAACTAATAATTTACGAAGCTCGGGCGTGGGTGCTCACATGCGTGGTTCTGTCGAACTAAAGTAAGCTATTGCTCATAGTGATACAGAAAGGGCACTTACCTCGTCGTCCTTGGGGAACCGCTCTGCACCGGCCAAATACTTCTCGTATGCGAGCCTAAAGTTCTCCTTTTGCGTCACCGGGTTGACGGGCACAGTCGTGACCGCGAGCTGCATGTGGTAAAAGCCATCAATGATCATTGCCTCGGCCGTGGGGTACAACCAAAAGGCGGCGATGGTCCCCGGGGTATGCTTTTCCTCGTCCTTGGGCGGGTTTTGTTCAACGTCGTCCAGGATGGCGGCCGAGGTATTCTTGAGCTCGGCGAGAGAGAACGGCGAGTTGGGACCGGGGTTGTTTATAACGGCCTGTGGGGATGTCAGCCATAACGAAAGCGCTTGGATCCTGGATTACCTGGTACAAGGTATGGAGGTATAGACGTTTGACGCTTCGCCTGAAAGTTGGCTCGAAGATCGGCCCGCGCTCAGAGGTCGGGACGTTCGGCCATTGGTGGTCGCCCCACGTCAAGAACCGTTGAACTTTTTGCAAAAGTTGCACGGCGGTGGTATAGTCCGGGATGGAGCGAAGCAGGAAGGCATGCATGATCCACGCGCGGACAGTCACGTCGAGGGCGGGCCGGACGTCGTTCCAGCCGCGAGTAGCGACACGCTCTCGAATTTCTCGCATGATGACAGCTTCGTCACCTTGGTTGATCCACGCGTTGTATTCCATAGCCTCGTATTGCGCTACGGAGGGGTTTAGCGAGCGAAGATGGACCCGCCAAGTTGCGTACCTTGGTAACCGTACCTGTCCTTCCAGTCAGGTGTAGTCATGTGGAACGCACGCTCATCGCGCAAGAGACCATCAGAAATATCGGCCACAGCCTATAGTCGTGTGAGTATATGCGGACGAGTCGAATTATTTCAGACAAAACCCACCCCAAGACGACCATAAATCGCAAGGCCCTCTGAGGTTTCGTTCTTTTGGAGCTCCCAGAGTGCATCGCACCCTTTCTTGAAGACCTATCACAAGAATAAGTGGGCGCGACTCGACCAAAAAGCACATCTGTATACCTCGTGGGCTTCCAAAATAATCCAGGCCTAAGTCCCAGTTAGCAGATTCGTGAACAGCTTGAGCATGAACACCTACACTGGTGCACGCTCCGTCGGAGGACGCATCCATACTCGGCCGCATTGCTACAACCTGTTTCGAGCCAGTCTATCAACTAGGGTGGGAGGCTCACCTGCTGCCTTGTCCCAGGGTAGATTCCCAATTGCGTTTCGAATAAGCAACACATCTGGGCCAGCCTCTTTGCGCTGCGCTTCCGCCAAGGCCTGCTCAATCTTGACCTTGCGGGCAATGTCGGCGGACGTTGGCTCGGCAATAGCATCCAGAATGGCGACGGCTTTCCCATAGGATTCGTATGCATCTGCGAAGCGATGTAGGCCCTGGGTGTGCGTAAGTAATGATCAGAAAGGTGTCTCGCATATAACTACCAGTTGTGCAGTAGCAAGACGCTCGAATCCACGAGCATAGTTTGGGTCCGCCTCGACACTTTTTTTGGCATCGGAGATGGCTTCTTCAAATCTGTGTCGTTATCAATGACACAAATAATACGCGCGTACGAAGTGTAAACTCGCCTGCGCAACTTCATGTCCGCCGCAGCACGATTGGAATACAAGACAGCCCGCTCATGGGGATCCAAATCGGGGTGTGCCAAAGCTCGAGTGTAGACCCGCTGCGCGCCCTTGCTATCGCCGTTCTTGAATAGCTCGCTTGCTTCTGCCTTGAGCGAGGCGATAGGTGTTGTGTCGTGGACGGGGACACCGATGGCTTCGGCAGCGTCGACTTTGAACTTGCACACCGCAACCTCACCTTGGTGTTTAACTTTCGACTTGAGCTTGCTTATCAAGGAGATACCAGGCATGGTTCGGTGCGTCCAAGGGGATTATAAGAGAGATTAGAGAGGACTGGCAGGTAACAGGTCGAAAAGGAGGGGCTGATTTTGGGTGAGTGGGAATACGCCTGGGAACCCGAGGTAAAATAAGAGGGGCCCGCGACAGCAAGTGAATCACGAAGCATGTTCCTTAATCGTAGTCGACAGCAAGTGAGCCTCCGGCTCTGAAACTGACAATTATGCGATCATGCTCCAACTGGATCCGGTCGGCTCGGCTTCAAACGGCGGTCGGGAAGAGTTCTGAGCTTGTCCCGCTCTGCCACCACGGCCACGTCTGATCATTCGTCACACAGGCTAGCTAGTGGGTGGCACTTTCCCCGTCGACAGAGAGCGTTTAGCTGTGGCCGACGAGGGTGGTTTATCGGGAAATAGCAAACCGGTGGTGTTTGGGTGACGGGAGTGGTTCGTTGAACGACTCACTGGCCAAACATCACATATATGTCGTATAGAGCTGGGAATGAACACGTAAGAATGAACGTCGCCTACTACGACCCAAAAGGTTTCCGCCAAATATAAAACTTTGCGGGACTAATGGCCTGTTTTGATGCATTGGTTTACAAAACAGACGGAGCATGCTAGTGTGCCATGTACCATTGCGCTTTAAAGCCTGGATCCTACACCGATATTGAATCCTAACTCGAACTATATATATTTGACCATACGAGCTAGCTGAAAGGGCGAACAAGGCGTGGCGGGGGATAAAATGAGAGATTGGCCAAAAATACCGAAATTTCGCAATCCAGAGAGTCTACATCTCCGCAACTACTGCGTCAATCGAGATGATTCAAGCTTTGATGCACTCGGTGCACACGGGGCTGCAAGATCTACCACATGGACAAAGCCTAAATGACGCTCGGTGTTGAATATAATGCAACCAAACGGAGCTAAAAAGTGACCCCTACCCGAGTTGAACGGATGACCTTGTGGAATCGACTGAGTTGCTTGTATAAGCTGGAATCACACGCTCTACCACTGAGCTAAGAGGTCTTAATATATTTTCGTCCTGTAAGATACTAGATTAGCCTCGTCACCTCAGCTCTTGTTACCATCTCATGATCCCTTTACCGAGTAAAACCCCAGTTCATATACTCGCTTTTATTATTAATTCCTTTACGTTTGTCCATGCGCTTGTTGTCATATCAGCCCAGGTCGGCTGCCTCAAGGCCTCGTACCCCAAAGCCGACCATTGGCAAGCCTGAAACCAGCGACATGTCTGAACTGTTTGCCTGATTCGTGCATTGATTTCTGGGCTAAAATGTCGCACGGTCCTTCTCTTTCTTTGAGGTCTAGGTGTATGTATATTGCCTTGGCTGGTTTCCCCAGAAAGGCTGGCCTGCCAGTGCTCTGGGTGGTTAGGCTTGTCGCGATCAACAGGGGCTCCATATCACGTGATGGAGTCCCTCAAAAGTGGTCCGTGCAGAAAATTTGGTTCGAATTCATCCATCTCACCCAACGCGTCTCTTTACGTCCACTCACGAGTCCAGGCACGTTCCTGCGACAGCTCCTCTCAACCCGAACTCCACATAAACCATGGATGTACGCTCACGAGTGGCAGATGGGTTAGGGCGATTGTGCTGATTGCTTGCCCCTCAGCCCTTATATATCAAAAATCTTCACGACCTCCTGGCGCAAACTGCCGCTCCTGATACGAATGCCATCAAAGCGGTACGTCTAGCACGTATCCCGCCTTGTCACTCTCTCATACGCGCTCTAGGCGACTGCTACTTTGGCAAAGAACTACTGGACGAGCTCGGACTGTATCCCGGCCCTATTTGAAATCATCAACTCCTCCCCTGACCAAAATGTACGCGTCGATGAACACTCGAGTAGTACGAGTACTGAGCCATGGCGCGTAGATTCGTCAACTTGCCGCCGTAGAGCTGCGGAAACGCGTCAATCAACACCAAGGCCAACTCTGGGTGAATGTGCCACAAAACCTTCGAAGCGCGATCAAGGCCAGGATCACCCAAGTTATCCTTGCGGAGCCTGCGTCGATTGTCCGCCACACCATCGCTCGTGTAATTGCGGCGATTGCGCAGTTTGAGCTTCAGGGGGGCACACAGCAGGTTACTTGGCGCGAACTCATCCCTTGGGTTGAGGAATCATGTGTTGCCAGCGTTGCGGCCCACCGTGAGGTTGGCGTGTATGTGCTTTTTACCATTCTGGACAACTTGATGGATGAGGTCTCGGAGCGCCTCTCTACATTCTTCTCCCTTTTCGACAACCTCATTCGCGACCCAGAGAGTGCAGAAGTTCGTGTCACGGCCGTTAGGTGTTTGGGACAAGTTGCGCAGTACATTGATTCTGAACAGAAAACCGAGATTGTGAGTTCAGTGCTACCCTGCACCCTAACGATGTTTACTCGGTGTGCAGAAACAATTTCAAACTCTTATACCCGGGATGATTAATGTTCTTGCCGATTGCCTCGAGAACAGCAACGAGGAAGGGGCACGCAACGTTTTTGATGTATTCGAGACTTTGCTAATTCTGGTGAGCATATCACATAGCCATCGCTAGCTGCATTAACCTCGTTGTTTTAGGAAACCCCCCTGCTTTCCAAGCATATGCCCCAGATGGTTGAATTCTTCCTGCGCTGTGGAGGAAACAAAAATTATGAAACCTCTTTGCGTATTATGTCGCTCAACTCGCTGACCTGGACCGTGAAATAGTATGTTTGGCAATCTCCCAAAATGTGTTCGTACTAACCTGGTCACAGTAAAAAGAACAGGATTCAAAGTCTTAATCTTGCGAAGCCTATTCTCGAAGGGTTGATGCCTATTGGAGCCGAAGAGGATACTGAAGATGCTGATGACGAATGTCCGTCGAGGGTGAGATGTTTTCGCCTTCAACGGGAGCATCCAACTTAGTCATTTCCGTAGACCGCATTCCGCGTCATCGACGAACTGGCAACATCGCTGCCTCCCTCTCAGGTGTTCCCAACTCTTCACTCGATCGTCACTCAATACATGGCATCTTCCGACCCTGGCCAACGAAAGGCCGCTCTGACATCGTTCGCAGTCACCCTCGAGGGTTGCTCCGAGTTTATTCGCCCCCATATGCGCCAGCTCTGGCCACTTATTGACGCCGGCTTTGCCGACCCCCACCCGGTTGTGCGTAAAGCCGCGTTGTCCGCTCTGGGATGTACCTGCGAGTGGCTTGAGGAGGAAGTGGTGGATCGTCATGCTACCATTCTTCCCATTCTCCTCGACATGATCAACAACCCCGATACCCAGGGAGCTGCTTGCACTGCTCTCGATGATTTCCTCGAGATCCTTGGCGATTCGATCACCCAATACCTCGTACAGCTTATGGATCGTCTTTCTGGATTGCTGGATACGGCTCCCAACTCGGTCAAGGGTATTGTTGCGGGAGCAATTGGATCCGCCGCTCACGCTGCCAAACTTAGCTTCTTGCCCTACTTCCAGTCCACCATGCAGCGTCTACAGCCGTTCCTTGTACTTCGTGGTGAAGGGAGTGAGCAGGAGCTCCGGGGCATTGCTATGGACACTGTTGGCACGCTTGCCGACGCTGTTGGGCGAGAACATTTCCGTCCCTACTTCGAGCCAGTGATGAATAATGCCTTTGAGGGGATGTCGCTGGATTCTGCCCGCCTTCGCGAGTGTAGCTTCCTCATATTCGGCGTGATGGCCCGCGTATTCGAGGAGGAGTTTGCGCCATACCTCGATCGTGTTATTCCAGCGCTTATTGCAAGCTGCAAGCAAGAGGAAGGAGGCGAGGATACCGCATTCGGTAAGTTGAAGCTATATGGTTGAATGCCACATACTGAACCGGGTCTTTATAGCCAAGGAACTTATGGAGCTGAAGAAGGCTACTGGCAATTCTTCTTCGGATGCTATCCCTGTCCTTGCCGATTCCGAGTCGATTGATATCGAGGATGTTGACGAAGACAAGGAGCTCGCTGTTAACAGTGCCATCGCCGTCGAGAAGGAGATCGCCGCCGACACCATTGGGACTGTTTTCATGTACACTCGCAACCATTTCCTGCCGTACGTCGAGCCGTGCGTGCATGAACTCGTTGAGCTATTGTCCCATTACTACGAGGGGATCCGCAAGTCGGCCGTTACTTCGTTGTTCGAGATCATCCAAACTTTCTACGAACTTTCCACCCCCGTCGAGTGGATTCCTGGTAGCGGAGTGGCAAGTAGTCCATGCTAACCCTTTGATCGAGAGCTAATAAATGCCGCAGAAAGTTCCGCTGCACCAAAACGTCAAGGACCTGGTTACGCACGTTATGCCCGAAATATTCGTCATGTGGGAGACTGAGGATGACAAGTGAGTCGAAAAATTGTTGATCTAGTTTCAACCTTTCCTGCGCATGAAGATACCACATCGTTAACTCAGCTCACTTCGACACTCTACGGAGTTATGCGACGAACGCGTATATCCTGATCCCCTCGTCTCGTTTACGTCTTTTTCGGAGCCAATGAGACTAAACGTTTATTTTATCTAGGAACGTCGTCGCGAATGTGTGCCAGAGCCTGAGCGAGACACTGACCAAGGTCGGCCCCGGCCTTGCTGAAGGACGTAAGTGGTTTCATCCGTCTTTCCTCTATAAGATGCAACCTATCTGCAAACTCTCGAGCAACGCAAGTTGTTATGAGGGCTAGTCTTCGGACCCATTCAAGTCTCTGAGATGCCGCTGCTACTAATTTAAATGAGAGGCACTTGCTCAATCTTTATATCCCTTAACAGATCTTGAAACGATGGTTCGATTCGCAACTGAGATCCTTGAGGGCAAGGCACTCTGCCAGCAGGACCCTGATCAGGACGACGAAGAGGCTGAAGACAATGAGGATCAAGCCGAGTACGATCAGGTCCTGATCTCTGCCGCGAGCGACCTCGTCGCCTCGTTTGCGAGTATCCTTGGACCGGACTTCGCTGTGCTGTTTGCGCAGTTGTTCCCACTCCTTAGCAAGTACTACGTGAGTCGCCCCTCGCTCGTATATCAACCTACACAAATATGTGCTTAAATCGTCCATGCGTAGTCCAAGAACCGTTCACTCAGTGAGCGTACTTCGACAATTGGCTGTCTCGGCGAAATCATATCTGGGATGAAGAGTGGTATAACGCCGTTCACTCAGGATGTGTTTACGCTCATCTCTCAGGGCTTTTCGGACGAGGACGCTGAGGTGCGAAGCAATGCTGCGTTTGCGATGGGGGTGCTCGTGGAGAATAGCGACGTGGACATGAGTGGACAGTACCTCGCGATCCTGACCGCCCTGCGACCGTACTTTGATGTTGTTGAGGGTGCACCACATTCTCAGTTCAACGCCAAGGACAATGCCACTGGATGTGTTGCGAGGATGCTGCTGAGGAACGCGGGATCAATGCCCCTAGACCAGGTTAGTACTGTCGTCCCTACTACCTGGCAACCGCGGCTTACAATGTATGCTGCGCAGGTCATGCCTGTTTTCATCGGTGCACTTCCGCTCAAGCATGATTTCCTCGAGAACCGACCTGTTTTCCGCGCCATCTTCCACGTATCCAAGACAAACCCGGATTCACTTGCTCCTCATATTGACCACCTCCTCGCGGTGTTCGCCTTTGTGCTCGACCCCGACTCGTCAGATATGATTGGAGACGAGATTCGCGTAGAGCTAATCCAACTGGTCAAAGGCCTCGGGGGGAGTGTGCCGGACAAGGTGAAGTCTGTTGGGCTCGGTGCATACCTCTAGATAGTATATAATAGGGGCTTCGGAGTGATGTTCCTTTCCACGGGTTTTTCCCCTTTACATTTGTGCTTCATTGTTGGATGTGTCGTTCTAATGACTGAATGAATAGATGACGAGTTTTGAAATCTGGTCTGCAGGCCTATTGGTGCCGTAATAAACCTACACCTTTCTGGGACCCACCAAACCGCCGTCAACTGTTATCCCCTCGCGTCACGACGCTTCCTCCAGCGATCTCCAGAACCTTGTATACCACGTCGATTCCCTCCTCTTTAAAGAGTCTTGCTGCCTCGTCAGCAATAGCATTATAGCCACCAGTAGCGAGTGCCAGGATAGTAGGGCCCGCGCCAGATAGACAAATGCCTAGCAAACCGGGGTGGGTGGAGGGTGTAAGGGAGGACAGAATTCGAGGTAGCCCCGGAATCTACGAAAGTGATAGTCATACGCATGTATTCGGGGCCATGTCACACATATCCAACTTACCAGTCCTTTGCGATATGGCTGGTGAACACGATCCTTCATCGCCTCATAAATCAGTTCTGGATCGGGAGGCGACTGTCCTAGCGCAGTGGTGAGGACTGCAAGCCTTTGCAAGTTGAACACCTGCATATAATATCAGTCCAGCTTGCACGGAACAAAGTAAAAGCTATGACTAGACATACTAGGTCCTTTCTGGAATATTGTGTCGGGAGTACGTCCCGTGCCTTGGCAGTGCTAACCTCAAATTGCGGTATGATAGCCACCGCTTTGATTTCTGGCGCCCATTTGAAGCGAACATAGTGCCCTATGCCAGTCGGCGCGTTTGGCGGGTCTTTGCCCCATTCTGGCCCCGCTTCGGGCGGGTACTCAGGTAAAACCTCGGCAAGAGGCACAGACGCGGCTTCGGTCGCTGCCGTGTCAAGTTCGCGTAGGTATGAGCCGACGAACCCGCCGACGAGTGCAGCTGCGACGTTGTCTGGGTGACGCTCCACCATGAGCGCAAAGTCGAGCAGTCTCTCTTGAGAGAGGTCCAGAGAGCCAAGTGCATTCCCGAGTAAGACTCCGGCGACTACAGCTGCCCCGCTGGAGCCTAGTCCTCGTCCGAACGGGATTTCGTTGTGCGCATGGAGAGTAAGCTCTGGGGGGAAGTAGGAACGGCCGTTACAACGCAAGACATAGAGTGCAACTCGAGTTGTTAAATTCTTGTATGCATCGAGCGGGACGTGGTCTGCACCCTCGCCCGAGTATGTGATTTTAGGCGCATCCGGAGGGGATGAGGGTGGGGCGGCGGCATAGGGGGCGTGGCTAACTGTCAGGGTAAGATGCAGTGAGAGCGAGAGACCGACGACGTCGAACCCTGGGCCAATGTTGGCGCTCGTAGCGGGTACGGTGATGGTGAACTGGTGCATGAGTTTGTATATGCGTTGGCTGCGGAAGACTTCTTTTTTAATTTCAGTCTTCGGCGAATCGGTCTTACCCTTTGGGTCGCGTGAGTCGCTGAGCGCTTGTTGAACTCATGTGATTCTTGTCGGCGGAGCCCGCGTGAAAGCCGTATTGCACGCTGGTAGTGGTGCACCATCACCACTACGTCTGTTGTCCCGAATGGCAGTTCAGTCGACTCTGCGGGGCGCGACACAGAGTCTTCCCTCGTTTGCTGATGTTTCGAAAAGATATTCGGCTCACCGACCGGTTATCCAACCCATCTTGAAGGCTGCATTTGTCGCGTACTGTCTTGGTAACACGTACAACAACTTTGTGAGGCCAAAGGGATCCGGGGACACCAGGTCTGGGAGGAGAAAGGGGAAAGGAAAGGCCACTGATGAGGTGGATGGCAAGAAAGAACGGGTCAAGGCGAGTAGTGCTTGTATTGTATTGTGCATGACGTGCTTAGGAGGAAGCGGCTTTGGCAGGTTGATGCCGTATTTTATGCCCGATTAAAGCATATTTTAAAGATCGTTATACCCGGATGGACGTCCAAAGAAGCAATGATGCTCGCCATTCACTCGGGCTTCCTTGTCTTCAGGACAGTTTTGAGTTTATACGTCGCCGATCTTGACGGCCGGTGCGTGCTCTCGAGCCACTCGAGATGGCTTTGTCCTAATACGTACTGTAGTATTGTGGCATCTCTAGTCCGTGCAGAGACAGTTCCCTTCCTTCTTAACCTGCTTCGATGGTTGCTCGTGGCGATTCCAGCCACTTATACCAACAGCATGCTTGGATATATCCAGACCAAGATTGCTATCGCCTATCGCACCAGGCTCACCAACCAGGTTCTCGATACCTACCTTGGTACGGAGAATGGCGAAGATAAAGTGTATTACAAGATGTGTGAGGGTTACTTTGCTATTTTGCCGTTCCCCTTTTACTGACATCAAGCATGACTTCTAAAGCTAACCTAGACGACAGAATAAAGAATCCCGACCAGATGATTACCACAGACATTCAACGCTTCTCTGCGCACCTGGCTGCCATGTACTCCAACCTCGCAAAGCCTGTGCTCGACGTCATACTTTACAACTATCAGCTCTCGCAGAACGTTGGGGCAGAGGGTCTCATTCTCCTCACTGCCTTGGTTCAGCTCAGTGCTGTGTTGTGTGAGTTCATCAGTTAGTTGTACGTCAGATTTCTTGATGACTCAACCTGTGGTCGTGCAGTAAAGTCCCTTACGCCGCCTTTCGGGCAGTATGCAGCCACCGAGGCAGCACTTACCGGCTCCCTGCGCGCCACACACACTCGGCTGCTCGAGCACTCCGAAGAGATCGCTTTCTTTGGTGGTGCAGAGGCTGAAAAAATGCTCGTAGAGCGGGACTACTTTGCGTTGGTCAAGCACATAAACTTTGTCCTACGAAGACGCTTGTGGCACGGGGTTGTGGAGGAGGGGATTGTCAAGTGGATGTGGGGTTGCTTTGGGGTGAGTCGGTTGGGATATCGAAGCACTGGATAGACTAACACCTCACTTAGCTATGTATCTGCGCAATTCCTGTGTTTTTCAAACTTCCTGGGATAGGAAAGAACGATCTTGGGGGACGAACAGAGAGTACGATACCGTATCGCCGGATGATCTACCTTCCGTTAACCTTTTGTATGACAGGCTTTGTCACAAACCGCCGGCTCCTACTCTCCGCCTCTGACGCATTTGGACGTGTGATGTACTCCTACAAAGAACTAGCCGAGCTCGCGGGCTACACTGCGCGGGTCTCGCTACTTATGGACACTATGCGTGATGTCCAACGAGCACGATTCGAGAAGGCATTGGTGAGCAGTGCAAGCATTGAGCAGAACGCGCTGGGTATGTGAATCACTGTTCTGGCGCCGACTTGACTCGCTGAGATCCGCCCAGTACTGCAAGGCCGAGGAACCGTGATCGAATCGGACGAAATTCAGTTCGAGGGCGTGCCGATTGTCAGCCCCAATGGAGACATTTTAGTCCGATCTTTGAGTTTCTTTGTTCAGCCAGGGGCAAGTACTGTTAACATTTGATTATGTGCTAAAGCTGAATGCCGTCGAGCAGCGTCATCTATTAATTGTGGGACCGAATGGTGGGTCATAGTTGCCACCCTCAAACTCCGCTCGACTAACCTTGCGCGTAGGTTGCGGCAAATCTTCCTTGTTCCGAATCCTAGGCGGGCTTTGGCCCGTATACGGTAACTCCGCTCCATTCTTGTACCGTTTTATTCGCTCACTATTTTTGCAGGTGGCACTGTTCGTAAACCGCCGGCGCGGGACTTTACCTACATCCCTCAACGGCCTTACCTTAGCCTGGGCACTTTGCGGGACCAGGTGATTTATCCAGACACAAAGGAGGATATGCAGCGTAAAGGGGTCACCGACGATGACCTTCTAAGGGCGCTGGCTGTAGTACAGATGGAGCATATTGTTGAACGAGAAGGCGGATGGGATTCGGCAAAGGAGTGGAGGGACGCCTTGAGCGGAGGCGACAAGCAGAGGGTGAGTTGCACCAGTTGGTTTCGGGCTGGTCGGTTGAGTGTTGTTGACTCGAGTGCAGATCGCTATGGCCAGATTATTCTACCACGAGCCCAAAGTAAGCATGCGTCATGGTGGCCGTTGTGACGTTGTTTCAAGTTTGTGCTCTAGTACGCTATTCTGGACGAGTGCACCTCCGCCGTGACACTTGAGGTTGAGCGTGTCATGTTTGAGCACGCCACCAAGCTTGGGATCACACTTCTTACAGTGTCGCATCGACCGTCACTTTGGCAGTATCACCACATGATTGTGAGTCATACAGCTCTGGTTTACGGGTTCAAATAACAGACTGCCCGACAGCTGCAATACGACGGACAGGGCGGTTATGTATTTACAGAACTCGACGCAGAGCGCAGGCTAGCGCTGCAAGAGGAGAAACAGATGCTTGAAACACGCCTACTTGAAGTGTAAGTGTGCTCGCGCCGCTGCCATACGTACCCCACGCTGACGCCTCTCGGCATCAAGTCCCAAGATGAAGGCCCGGCTTGAAGAGCTGAAAGCAGTTCAGGCGGAACGACGCGGACCGTAATGAACGTATTGCTTCATCTTGTGTTGCACAATATCTGTAGAATATCGAGACATGTCTGAGATAGGCTGTGGCTGTGTCAATCGGAACTTATCGGCTAGCTGACGTAAGAAACCACTCGGAGCTTTCACGCAGCAATTTCTCTCGGTCAAATCAGCACCACTGGATTGCTCTCCACCACCACCACTCCGACTCTCCCTACCCCCCCCCCCTACCGCATAGACACGCAAGACATACACTATGGTTCACGTCTATTCCCAAAACTTTCTTTACAAGTGCGCACAAATTTGGGCCAGATAACCCTAGCTCGGCCGAGTCGTCTGACGCGTCCTATCTGCAGACACTCTTGGTCGCACGTCAACCTCGGTATCTGCCACAAGTACCCGAACCCCAAGTGTGCCCATGTTATCTCCGTGGACGTTGTAGACCGATCGGTCGACCCTGCAACTGGTGTCATCCGTACCGAGAGGATATTGGGCTGTAAGCAGTCAGCCCCCAGATGGATCGTCAAAGTGAGTCTCAGTGATAATCCTGTTGCCCGCCTCGGCTGAGCAGTGCTGCTCAGTTGCTCGGCGGCTCAGAAGACGCGTTTGTGCGTGAGATCTCATTTGTCGATCCGGCGACTGCTCGGACGACCGTCACGTCTGTGAACCTCTCGCTCTCTCAATACGTTACAGTGCTCGAGAACATCGTTTACGAGCCTGTACGGGGCCTCGACGGTAAACCCCAGACCCGGTTCTCGCAAACGGCCGAGATTCAGGCTCGAATGGCAATCTGGCGGAGTGTGGGCGAGCGACTGGAGAAGTTCAGTGTCGATCGGTTCGGACAGAATGCACAACTCGGGCGAGAAGGGTTTGAGGGTGTGCTCAGGATGCTCCTGGAGCAAAAGCAGGCGGCGAGGACATAACGTGCCCTTTTTGCTTGTTATTTCTCTCCCGGGTCAAAAAGTTCCCGCGCAGGCGTGCGTCTATGGGTTTACCTGATCTCTTTTTATACTACCGCCCCTATTTGTGCTTTCTATTTCGGCTCGATCTTCACTGCACTTCCATCTTTATTCCCACATCCTCACCTAGACTTCTCCTTATGGCCGCCTTCGACTTTGCCCCGTGACGACCCCTATGACAACTCTCTGCCTCGCGCTAGTAGTGTGGCATCCCTATGATTGGCTTCGCCCATCCACTGCCCACCCGCACCACATCCTGTCTGTCCATAGAACACTGAATTACTGTACCCGTGATCTTTACGTGTGTAGCGTGGCCGTGTTTCCGTTATTTGCAAGGTTCCCGACCGACGGTCCCGCCCCACCGACAAACTCCGCTCAGCCTTGGTAATTGTTCTTTATCGACCATTTTGGTTTCACGGGCACTGTTTCGCTCATCCTTTGCACTGTGATCGTTCTGTTTGGACCTTCGAGATCGGCGCGTAAGCTGAAAAGCGCCGACATAGCAAACCCGTAACGGGACAGCAGGGCCCTCATTGTTGGCCACCAGTCACATCCTTTGTCGGCTATCCAGTGGCAAAGCAAGACAGTGCATAGCGCTTTGGCCCACGTAGGTATATAGGCAGGAGACTGCGGCACGCAGATCATCAACAGCCACCCATCCTACTTCTTCATCAGACACTCACCATCATGCTGATTTCACAACAACAAATCAAAGAGGTGCGTACAATGCGTGGTTGAGCGGGTAACGCCGAGCCTGACGAGAACGACGGATCTGTAGCATACACGACTGCTCAACTCGCTCAGCGCCCTAGACTACGTTCCCACCGCCCAGGAGGACAACAATGCCCGGCTCGAGGTCGTTCGGAGAGAAGTGAACGTCAAAGAGCGGGAGCTCGCGGCTCTTACGAAAAAGACGTACGTTTGTCCAAAGCCTGGTTCCCAGCTTGATCTGACACGGGTGTATGCAGCAAATCCGAGTACAAGGATACCCAGAAGCTCAACTCGTCTATCCGTCGCTTGATGATTCGGATCCGCGACGGCGGCAAGGATGCAGTTACCCAGCGGGTCCAAAAGGAGGAAGCCGAGTATATCGAGGCCTACAGGCAGGAGCGAGAAGCCCGAGACGAGCTGAACATGTTGATCGGGGAAAGAGATGAGCGGGAGATTGCGGTAAGTGTGTCGATTGACCTCCTAGCGTGGGATACTAAGTCAACTGGGCAGAGCATTGATTTAGCTCATAAGGAACAGACTATCAAGGAATGCAAAGAGAAGATCGAGGCACTATACCAAGGACTATTCTCTGGTCCTACGCCTGGTAAGATCCCGCTTAGTGCTATTTGACATTCTCTCACACCCCTCGTAGACTATCCTGAAGAGGAGGAAGCGGAGCGCCGCTTCAATCGTTCCAAGAGCGAATACACCACCTGCCAAGTCCAACTAACCAACGAAACCAACGCACTCACCAAGCTCGTCAACGCTGAAAAGGCGCTCCGTATCTGCATCAACAAGCTCCGTGATGTACGTTTACATATATCCGCTTGCTCTCATGAACCAACCCAAATACGTTGACAGGTCCAGTCATCCACCACACAAAACCCACTCGGACTTGGAGGAGATTGGTCCGAGATCCTTGTAAACGTGCAACTAAGCTCTGCTCTGCTTGACGCCACGATGGTCAAGAAGTTTATGAGGGACGCAGAAGCGTGTGTCGGGCGGGGTGTTATTGGGTCCGTTGGAGAGATTACCGTTTGTACACAGTAAGTGGACCATGTTCTTCTCGTACGTTGGACGTGTCCTAACTTTGGCTATGATTAGAGAGTACTCTACAGAGATTATCGACAACCGATACGTGCGAGTCCCGCTTCCGAACCTCACTGGTGAGTCTGTGGACATACTCATCCTACGAGGAATACTAACATTGTGTCTTCAGAGAAAGTCGAACAAAGCATTCAGCAACTTCAACAGTGTCACACACGACTCAGCGGCGAGCTTGACAGCTGTCACACCCGCATTTCGGACCACCATTCAAGGCTCAAACATGTAAGCTCATCCTTCGAGTACTCATCGGTCACTCACCAACGCGATCCACAGTACGCTCGGGATATGCAAACCCTCCGCAAGGAGCTCGCCAAAGTCCGCTGCGAAATCATGCTCCGCGTGACCGACCCGGCCACCATCCATCCGCAGACGCATAGAAGCGCGGCCAACGCGATCGAAATTGGCGATACTGAGCTCCCGACGTACGAACTGTCGCCTACTGCAGACTCGAGTTCGAGTCCCACCAACTTGAACCGCGCAGCATCGAGGTCGTTCGCCGTGCCAACCTACGAAGAGGCTCGGGCGCAGGCTCAGCCAGCTGGCGGGTTTAGGGTCTCGTTGGAGGGTGCGAGTAGTTCGGGGAACCAAGCACCCAACTACGCTCCACCCGGGATCGGGCCCGCACCTGGACCTGGAGGTATCGGTGGCTTCCGAGTTGCAGCTGCAAACAACGGAGCCGATGTGCCCAGCCGCTCGCCACTGTCACTGAAAATCCCAGAGCCCCAGGTGAATGGCCTGTCCGTCGGCCGTGCGTCGTCGCCTCGCCTCGCTCCCGCCTCACCCTTGACGCCTGGAGCATCGCCGACTTCGGCGGGTACGTCGACACCCAGACCAGCCTCGTGGTCGTTGAACCCATATGCGGCTGCGATGGTCCGTCGGGCGAGTCTGGGCGAGTCGGATCCTTCGCTGCCTGGTGCATGGAGCGGCAGCGCCGACCCACTCAAGGCTTTGATGTCCGAGGAACCGCACAAGGATTCGGCATAGTAGAGAGCACGGCGCAACGTGTATCGTGATTGGATACCCGAGGTGATTTTCCGGTAAAGTGGTGGTAACAAGCACAGGGGTTGAAATTGTTATCGTTATTGGGTCTGTCTGTATTTATCATTAATAGTTGTCGTCCAAACCACGATTCGTGACAGAATTGTGTAGTCTACAGGCTCGGAATACTACTGTTTGCTCCCATTCACTGCAGCTCTATGGGCGTTTCAGGCCGACGGTCTAGATAGTTCTGGCGATGAATTTGACTGCGCGGACGAAAAACAAGTGCGGAAATCGAATGGAATGTTCGCAAGTGCCTGAAGTGGCGGGTCATATCGGACGGGCAGAACCTTGAGGCAAGCGTGCATCGGGTACTTGCCTTTGAAGTCCACGCTTCCCCAACGACGGTGCGGGGGCCCGGGTATGGCGAGGACAGAGCAATCGTGGGGTGATCGATCGTTTGCGTCCGTTCTGCCAAAATTGCCTTATCGGCTGGCGGTGAATAGGGGAGAACGAATACCCCCGGCGGATCAGTTTGATGCATTTCTCGAACATGTCCAAGCTTTGGGGGTTCTGCCACTGTGCCAATGGGAATCGAGCTCAGCGAGTGGCTAATGCATTGCGGATGGGGGTCCAGGGGAACCAGACAGGGTACTCGCAGCCTCGTCGGTGGTGAAAAATCTAGCAAATATTTCTTAGCCAAGGTCTTACATCACGGACAATCGTCATCAAGACGTCGGCCAAATGGCGATCGAGCATGTATCTAGCCTAGTCCACCCAGGTCAAGCTAGAAAACGTCAAGGGCAGCGTCGGTCGAGACCGGTGAAAGTCGTAGCACAGCAGCTGGGCAGAAGTTTCCTCAAATCGAGTTGGGGGCGGGGAAGGCCCGGAATTGCTCAAGGGAGTGAGCAAGTCGAAGGCCTGGCCCGGTTTGGACGAGTTCAGCCTGGTCGATGATGGCTGTGCCGGCTCACCCGCCGGGTAAATTGGCTTGTATCCACTCCGACCCCTATTATTTGTTCCCGACAGACTCTGACTATCGCCGGTGCCCCTGGGACGTGCCTTCGGCTCATAGGATTCTTTCGAGAAGGACGCCAGTTCACATCCTTCGTGAGAGTATATAACATGGATCCCCACAGCGGGACTCCACATCCAGCATCTCAGCTCGGTGTCTCCTCTTCCCTCCCTCTCCCCTTCACTTGACATCGACAATATGGCGGGCGGCGCTGTACTCATGCCCAGCGGTGGCAAGGACGTCTCCTGGAAGCAAAAGCTCCCTCCCCGAAACGTCGTCTACCCCTTCGCTCTCGTTACTTCATTGTTTTTCCTCTGTAAGTTTTTTCATCTTACAACTCTTCGCAGCTCCCGCTGATGTGGCTGCAGGGGGCTTCGCCTACGGCTTGCTCGATGTGCTCAACAAGCACTTCCAAAATACTCTCGGCATCACAAAGCTCCAGTCCACCGGTCTTCAGGTTGCATACTTTGGTGTCGGTTATTTTGCATTCTCTCCCATTGCTGGCGAAGTCCTACGCAGGCGAGGCTACAAGTTCACTATTATTATGGGCCTGACGTGTGAGTGTTCTCGCTAACCGATCCTTCGCCCCGCACGCTTGCTCATTTTGCCTTTGTCCAGTCTATTCGGTTGGTGCGATCCTGTTCTGGCCCTGTGCCAAGTTTGCTGGCGAAAGCAATAAAATGGCGATCTTTGGCGGCTTTGGTAAACTCACTGCTCTCCTCAAGGTTGATCCAAACTAATAATCATGTCTAGTTGTGTGCACTGCGGTAATCGCATGTGGTCTCGCTTCTCTGGAGACAGCAGCCAACAGCTATATTACCTGCCTTCCTGGGACCGAAGCCTCTGGCGCTGCGTTCCGCCTCCAGCTCTCCCAGTCGTTCAACGGTATCGCGTCCTTTGCCGGTCCTTTCATCGCCTCCAAGTACTTTTTCGGCGGTGAAAATGCGAGCAATCTCACCAACGTCCAATGGGTCTACCTTGCCGTCGCCCTCATGGGTGCTTTCATCGCCTTCTTGTTCATGATCTATACACTCCCCGAGACTTCAGAAGCCGAACTCGAAGAGCAGGTACAGGCAGCCGCCGAGTTGACTGGGCTCGACTCTACGACCGACCAACCTTTCTACAAGGTATGTAGCATATATGCGTGTAACCTGCAGCAACCAACACAACTCTATCCTTAGCAATACCGTGCATTCTTCGGCTGGCTGGCGCAGTTCATGTATGTCGGTGCCCAAGTCACCATCGGCTCTTTCTTCATCAACTATGGTGCCGAGGTTGTTGGCTGGAGCGATGCCAAGACTTCCAACTTCCTCTCCTACGCGCTCATCATGTTTACCGTCGGTCGCTTCGTTGGACTCGCCTTCTTGTCCATATGGCCGGCTGAGCTCCTCGTGGGCATATGGGCAATCATATGCTTCGTCCTCATCACCTGCGCCACTTTCCTTCACGGCACTGCTGGAATGGCCTGCCTCATGACCACCATGTTCTTCGAGGCTCCATTATTCCCCTGCATTTTCGTCATCTCGACCAAGGGCATGGGTCGCCACACCCGCCGCGCCGCTTCGCTTCTTATTTCCGCTGTCGGAGGTGGCGCAGTGTTCCCGCCGATCCAGGGCGCCATCGCAGACCGTAGCGGGACGCGCATCTCCTATGCAATCAATATCCCCGCGTTCCTATACATCGCCGGCTTCTCGTTCTTCCTCTGGTTTCGCCATGGTGCGCACTTTAACTTGCGCGAGGAGCCTTTGGCCAAGGTCGAGCCTGCTCTCGAGGCTGCTGGGAAGACTTCGCTTGCGATGCGCCGCACTCGCACGGGTGGAAGTGAGAGGCTTGGTGAAAAGGCCGAGGTGTACGAGGAGAAGGAGAAGATTTAGTGGAATGAGTTTCTTCATTATATTTAAACCGATTTTATGATTTGGATGTCAGTCACAAAACAACTGCCACGATGTATGCTCTTTCACGAAATAAATATTTTGTTATCGCATGTTTGGAGTTTGGGCGCTTGCCGAGACAGTGGGAAGATTTCAGAGTGGCCCTCAAAAGGATTTTGAATGCTTCAAAAAACATCTTCCCCAGTAGTTCAGTTACAAGTTTTGTATTCGTGTTTGAGTAGTGGCAGAACATCTGTTTATAGTACAACTCGACTTGCAATACTTTCCGGAATCCCATCATCGTAAAACCCTCAGAACCGGACCGCATATTGAACAAGAACAGACCCATAGCGTCATGCATACGCATCGGAAAAGAAACGGAGTGCATGCGGGACACGAGTGGAGTAGAGTGGAGCAATAGCTTACGGAGGTCGAGACCAGAAGCGGCCTTTCCACCGCTGCCAAGCCGTGGAATCGTCCCTGGTAGTGCTTGTATCACCGTATGACGCGCTCTCCGAGGCAGAATTTTGTTCGCTGCGAAGGTTGTGGAGGCGCGAGACGTAGGTGTCGAAGATGGTTCCAGTTGCCCCGCCTAACGGTTGGAGTTGTAGGCGAGATTCGCGGAGAAGGTTCATAACTAGGGAAATGCCCTGGCGAGACTGCACGAGCAAACGCGACGTCGGTGAATTAAACGAGCGATTGGTTTGTGAGATGAACCCACTTTTTCGATATTTGCTCTGAACTTTGTGGATGCATAGTTTTCTATCCGCTTTGTAAGCCCCCACCCGAATCTGGACACAAATCTGGCCTCGGTAGTATGCAACGTTCGCCTGCACCGTGATCAGCAAACCCCGTGTGTTGCGGCCTCCGGCTACTTACCCGTCCTCTACAGGCCGCAACGAAACTTGCTCGATCACTCGCAAGGCCTTGGTATGCTCCAAATTCCTTGTCGCGCAGCTCACGCGACGACCAGCCGAATCGACCTCGCTCTCCTCGATGATCCAACTCTGAGAGCGGGGGACGACACCTCTGGGGAGCCATTTAGGGGCGTTTCCCCGCTTGAGGATGAGCCGGGTGGTGTGGAGCGTGCCCGATGGTGTGAGAGAGCGGTCGATTACATCGCATGAGATGACGTGCGCGGCGAAGGGGTTTGGGTAGCGTAGGAAGAAGGCAAGTGTTACGGTGGGCCAGTCCTCGCTGTAAATTTGTTCAAGTTGTTGCTGGTACGGTAAACGTTGCGTAGAACTGGACTCACTCATATAGGTGGGACTGGGAAAAGAACTTGACCATAGAGATGGGACACGGACGGCTGCCGAGGGTGATTGTGCGTTGTGCCGGGTACGTGCGGCGAGTGGGAATAACAAGGGCGCGTGCGAAGATCTAGTTGTGCGCACTCCAGCTATTTTCACAGCGTTCACCGCTTGGTACGAGATTTATAGCTGTGGACAGTCGACGTCAAGTCCACCAGCTCCAAGAGTCCAGCCTTGGACCGCCGGGCTTGGTCATCGGCGATCATCAACGCGGCACAGCCACTTGCCAAAACGAGATATAAAATACACCAAATGAGCAGTAAACTACACTACTGACACAATACAAATCAAATCATGCAAGCTATAAATCAATTCTCAAACCGCCCGAGAGTGGTCATTTTCAAGAGGCCAACCGAAGCTTTACGGGGGATCTCGGGGCTGCCTAGGTCGTCTTCGTGTTCTGTGAATATAAATTTGACTCGTCTCTGAGGCTGCAACTCGATATCCCTTCGTGCAATGTTATTGGCGTTGTCCCAATCCTGGGCGCCCTGTATTCCTTTGAGGGAGAGCAATAGTCGGGAGGTTGCGGTTGTGCATATAGCCCATACAATGTCACGGGGCAGCGCCGCGAGGGTAGGCTACGTCACCCGGGTGAGCACATGATACATCAGGAGCCACAGAAAACTCAACTGGCGCCAGTGCCCAACTCTGTAAACGCATACACCATGTGAGCATGTATCTGTCACCAGTTAGAAACCACACTCACCAAGAGGTTGAAAAGGAGTGCGATAAAAACAGCCTTTGGAAGAGCGAGCTTAGAATTCACTCACGTCTTCAACCATGCGATACTTACAAAGAAGTAGCTGAACCCGTCCCGGCTGTGGGAACAAGGTGCTTAGATAATGTAGTCGCATGCGGACCGGAGAACTTACATCATCACATCGTGGATGCGTGTTGTAGTACTTCTATAAAGTCGCAGATTGGAATGAAAGTTGCCAACAAAGCTGGAACGCACCTGCCTTGGCGTGGATAACGACTTTGTGACCAGCAGGCCCATGATGACTGTGCAACAAATCCGTAAGCAATGAACTGCAGCCATTAGAGAAACTTACAGCAATGGTAAAGCATAACCGGGATCCATACGATCCAGCTATTCACCACACTCCCCGTGCATACGTTAGCGACAACTTCAACCCTGTATGTTCCTTGAACGGCTAGATCAGCAACGTTGTTGCTGTCGGATCGAGGTGCCACCTACCGGCATTATTTGCCACACAGAATATAGCCACGAGGATAACGTTGGCTGCGACATGGAGCATCCAAGCGGCAGAAACCAAGGTAAAGACCTGAGAGTGTGGTCAGCACTGACTCTGGAGTATTACCGGACAAGCTGCACGTTACGACGGTTATCCCAGAGTATATGCACGCGCATGCCAATCAAAAATGTGGCGGAAAATAACGTGAAAAGCTCCACAAAGATACCTGTGAGAATCCAGATCCGGCAGCTGGAAAGCGGCGATGGTCAGTGCGAGAGATGGGCGGATCTTCCAACAGAACTTTACAACTACAGAGCTGAGTCAGGAAGGTACGTCGAAGGTTGGTTGTAGTGAACTTACTTTGTCGGTTAGCCACGGCACCCATCCCGTTAAACCTTTATTTAGGTAGTGAGCGTGAGCGTGAGTCAGTTGAGAATAGAGAAGCACTTACAGGCCAGGTCAAACCCGATGAATACCGGGACAATATAGCGATTGAGAAGGAATAAAAATTTCACCACACTGGGCTGGCCACAAAAAGCTACAGACGCCTATATACTAGTACCACAACCAGAACTCACTTTGGCAGGCCAGACACGGCTAACCTCAACACGAAAAGTAATCACTATCCCAGGCGTGACGATGTTAGTGCAAGCACATAATTTTATGACAAGGTGGGACCCACCGTGATCGTATATCAAGAGAGCAAATCCGGCTACAGTGAAATACCTCGATGCGAACACATGGCGTCCAGCGGTAGCGAGCTCACTTAGTAGCTTGGGTGACACCTCAGACTGCATACTCGCATAGCCGGCTGATAGAGGAGCAGAGTGCTGGGGTAGGCGGCAATAGCTGGGATGAGCAGGAGGTTATGAGCACATTGCCCTAGCTACAGAGTGCCAATTCGGCAAGGTAGCATGGCAGGGCATTGTCGAAGGACGACTGGCCTAGCAGTGCTTCGGTATTGAAATGGAATGGGCCTGATTGGTAAGTTTCTTGATCCAGGGTTAGGCGTGTGCTTCCAGGAGTGGATGGGCGAATTTTGCATTGTACAGGCGGAATGTACTTGGAAATAATTTTGTAGGGTTATTATGGCCTAGTGGTGAACAGGTACTAGTCGTAGGCGCTGAATGCATTTCAGACTTTGGATTGCCTAAATTCATGCTGCCCTTGAATCCTGGCTCTCCGCCGAACGTGGTCAAGTACTCTCGGATTCTCGAACAAGCCCGGTTGGGCGTTTACAGTTCAGCGATGGCTCAAGTTACCCTTGGACATCACGAAGATACCCACTGGCATCGTCCCAGGTATGACAACGTCCTGGGACTAGTGTGCCGTGGGTCTTCTGGTGGAATTGAATTAAGCTGTTCAGTCTCTCAAGAATGCTTTACCATGCATACCGGGCTTCTCGGCAGCGGATGGTAGCGATACTGCTCCCCCAAAGCACCATGTAGCTGGGCTTGGGCATTTTCTGGTGAGATATCCATAAATAATTTAGTGAAGTCTAGGAAGGTCGAGAGGTACAAGGCGCGTTGTGCTTTTCTCGATTCTGGAGGCCGGGGCCACAGCTTGAATCGCGCTCAGCCTCTTGGGATGCTTTGCGCATAACTCGGAGCTGAAAATGCCGGAGGGTTTCAGACAAGTAACCGACTCATTTACCGCTGGTTGGTTTGGTTGTTCGGGTCGGAACTTACTTGTCGAAATGCACGCAACTCGAGCTAAGGTTTGCGCAGTCTTATCTGTTTCTAATCACGAGCTGATCGAGGAGTGTTCGCGTCGACAAATACCTCAAACGCGCGCCAACAGCATTTTCTTGGTTTCATCCGCCATAGCACCACCCAGAGTGCAGCCAGCTTATCTGCTGACTGTTTCCATAAGCACGCACCATTTGTATCTGCTTACCCGAGCGTCTCTAGCATGCCAACGCGTGCTGTTGCTCCAACCCCAACAATCGAATTCATCTTTCACGGTACTGGGACGTCTTCGGGCGTAGGGGTGCTCCGAGACCGATACGTGTAAGGAGACGAGCTAAGCGGTCTCCACAAGATATGAAATCCTGTATCATCACCCCTGGTGAGACGGATGACACATCATCAAAAGTGGCTACGCCAGATGTCAGGCATTTACAGAGGCATTGACTGGCAACTCACGTGATAGCAGCTTGGAGTAATGATCCAACTTCTGCCTGCGACGAAAACAAGACCGCTCCAACAATGGCCGGTAAGTATGACATTATGCTGCGCATTTTATCAATATCTAACCATAAATGTGCAGCAAATTCATGTGGATTGACGAGCACTGGACCCGCTACCAACGTAACGGCGCACGAGTACATCTTAAGGACGCGGTAAGTGATATATGACTTAACCGCACCTTGTAGCTAATACATGTTTATTGTTAGATGCTAGCAGCCCGGCAAAAGCTTCACCGAGCACTGAACGCGTCAGCG